>PVKA01024529.1:0-34010 GCA_004027165.1 Ctenomys sociabilis | reverse complement strand
CAATGACATTTTATGTTGACTTAAATTATATTTATATTGATAAACTGGCATTTCTGTTCATCTGCCCTAAGGATCAGGCTATCTTATTTTATTTATTTACCTACTTTTTGTATTTTAGGGAAGGGTCTATACGGTGTTCAGGGTTTCACTACTAGATTGAACTCATAGTGATCCACCTGTTTATAGCCTCCCAAGAGCTGAGATTATAGGCACACTCCACCATGCCCATTCTCAATTGATATCTCAGTATGCAGTGGGGGCAGGGCCGGCTTGGCAGGCCTGGGGATTGAATCCCTGGCTCCTTTGCCTGCTTGCAGGCACTTCAATCTGCTGAGCTATTTGGCTGGCCCTAAGGCTATCTTATTTTATAACCATCTAACTTATTTTCAAATTTATTCTGATTTATATTTTTAGCCCTATTATACTATACTACTTCTTTAAAAAATTATGGCTATCAACGATATGAGATACATTTTTGGTTTAAAATTTTTACTTCTAAACATTATCACAAAGTATATACACTGCTACAGCTACATATTTCTGGGAGCTATAATTTGGAGATGAAAACATATTTTGTTTAAGAATTTGAGATTTAGGGCTGGGGATGTAGCTCAGTGGTAGTGTTTATTATGTAGGAGATTCTGTATTATCAAGTACCACCAAAATTGGGGGTGGGGGAGAGAAAGGGAAAATACTTTTGGGATCTGATTAATGTTTCATTTGATTAAGTTATTCAGATTATATTATTCAGTGCTTTGAATAAAACTCATGAGTCACTGTAAAACATAGTCTTTACTGATTTAAGACAAAAGAAAAAAAGTGATAGCTATATGTGTCAAGGAAAATAATTATATCAATATTTCTAGAGAAAAGGCAGTATGATAATAAAACTAAACAGATGAAAGGATAAAAATGATTAAGAAAATTTATAAACACAAAAAATGAGAAGTCCAAAATTAGAATCTTAGTAGCAAGTTGCAGATTTGTAACCTTTTCCCTATCCCGCATATTTTATCACTAGGAGATTCCATTTTCAAAAGTCTTTGGTCATGGTTTACTAACATTTGCAATAATTCACTTATACTTTATTATAAATTTATAATTTAATCCTTCAGTTTTAAAAATAGCCTTGATCCAAGATAATATAGTCTATAAAATGAAATATTTAAGCAAGTTATTTCCTACCTGCAGCCACAAATAATTAAACTTACTTTCTCCTAGTTTTTTATGTCTGAAAAGATGTTTTACAGTACATTTATTATAGTATAAAGAAATTATTAGGTACCTTAAAAATAGATAGCTATTAGATAGTACATCATATGTTCTTAGTAAATTTCATTGGTTATTTTACATGAAACAGAAAAAGCTTTACCTATATTTGCATTTACATTGAAATGATACAATTTTCTCTCCACTAGAATTAAAAGAATGACTTAGTCTGGATATTATATACAATACTACTTGGCTTCATAAAGATTTGCTACAAATCTTAAAAGTAGACAACATAAGCATCCTTGTCATTATTGGTCTATATCTAATAAATAAAGCAAACAAAAAATGTTTTTCTCTTTAAAAACAATGAATATTGTAAAAGAACCTGTGATTTCATCCCTATGTATTTTTGTTTACTACTCCTTTAAACTTTTACTTTGAATATATGATATTTTGCATATTTCCTCATAAATATTAAACATGCATTTGTAAGATTATAGGATAATTCATATACATGAATTCATATATATATTCCATAATGCATATCAAGTTATTTAACCTCACACAGTAAGAGTATCTCTAATTTTTCAAAACTATACTCTTTGATGGGTCTCTGAAAATTTCCTTTAGCCAGATTTCTAGAAACAAGATAAGTAGTTAAAAACAAATGTTGGGGCTGGGGAGATGGCTCAGTGGAATAAGAACTTCCCTGACAAGTCCAAGGACCTGAGTTCAATTCCCAGTTCCGCAAAACAAAAACAAAACCAAAAATAACAACAAAAAAAACAAATGTTAAGGTTCTCTCTCCCTCTTAGAGCACACAATATAAATAGATACATTTCAAACAAATGTATGCCCTTTGCTTCAGAGGTTATATAAATTAATATTTCTATGATTGTAGATAGGCATAATGATGTCACTATTCAATACAGAACAGATGATTACATCATCAATTTGATTACATTTGTGTTATGCTTTTAGATTTTTAGGCAGGCAGATCACATGTTATTTCATATATTTCCTGCTGTATGTATTTCTTTTATTTAATGCCTCTTCCTGTCCTTTAATCTTCCTGTTGCATTTCAACAAGATTAGAGGAACTTTTTGAGGTTATAAACTCTGGGAGATTTGTTGTAAATATTTTATTTTCATAGTGGCTCCAAAAAAAATCTGCTTGAGAGGGTTAGTAATTCTATCCATGCTGTAGGCTCAACACAGAGATATATGTATATTAAAAAGTATTCACTGCATGAATTTTTGAATTTATTATGTTTTCTCTCTAGTGAAAGTCAGATATATAGGAAAAGCTGATAATCCTGAAATTTTGGATTCGAAAATATTTAATTTTTTTTGTTTTTGGTGGAACCAGGGATTGAACTCACACCCTTGTGCTTGCCAGGGAAGTGCTTATTCTACTGAGCCATCTCCCTGGGCCTGAAAATATTTAATTTTAATATATGTATCATTTAAAATATAAAGCATCACAGAACAGTTTAGTTTGAGATACACTGTATTAGAGCCATCAATAGGATAAAAAGTTAATTACACAGATTTATATCATGACTGTACCTAATTAATTTTGTGGATAAAATTATAGCACAAATCATTACTGTGGGGCTGCTTTGCACATAGTATATTCCAAACCATTAAAAAATGTTTCAAAATCAAATGTATTCAATTACACCAAAAGTCAGTATTCTTAATTTCACTGTTTCTTATATCATTGTAATTCACATCCGTACCTTCATCTATGTTGAACAAATTCATTTGTATGCTAAGAGAAATCAATACCCCATTTAACAGACAAGATTGACCTAAATAAAAAAGATCTTAAGTTACATTTTCAGTTGGTAATTATGTAAGAATGTAAAAGCTGATATAAATAAATATAGTTTCCTATATTAATTGAAAATTAATAGGTTATCTGAGAAGGGCTAAAGGAATAACATTACATACTAATCTGGGATAGTAACGGTGCCAAAGGAATAGGTTTATAGGACTAGGCGGGACCTTAAAGCGTGGTGTTCCATTTAGTAGCCTGAAGTTACAGATACAGAAACTGAGCTCTTAGTTATAAAATGACAGACTAGGATTCATACTTAATATTAAGTTATTAATAAGCATTAATTTTGAATATTTACTGTTGTTAGATTTTCAAATGACTTTGAGTTTATATTTTTTAAAAGTGTGACAGTTAATCATTTAAATGCAAATGCTAACTACAGATTCTTCCAATATGTTATTAAACTGAATTTAAGCAAAAATGTTCTATTACTGGTATCCAAGAGAATTATAGCAATCAAAGGCCTAAAGCTTCTCATATTTTAATGAAGAATTAATACAAGTTGCTTAGTTTAATTGAAACATTCCAAAAACATTTAACTTATAAGAGATTCTCCACAGTACTATTTATCAAACTGGAAAATAAAAACCAATTAAAATATCTAAAATAGCACCTGTAGAAAAAAACTGTTACATACATAAATTAAGAGTATAAAACAATAATTGAAATAATTTTGTAGAAGATAATTTAAAACATATAAAGATGTTCATGACATAGAAAAATGTTTATATTAGTAAGTAAACCAGATAGATTCATATCTTCTAGACAATAATAATAGCCAGCCTTTATTGAATACCCATACATCAAATACTGTAATAATTGATTTATTCGCAGTATTATTCTTAATTCTTAAAACAATCCCATGAGACAAGCAATATTACAATAGTACTAACCATTTACTTTCCAGATGACTGAGATTGTTCCAATATAATGTTTGGGTATAAAGATCCATTCAAAGTGCAAGACAGACCAATGTATCTCAAAGTATTAGAATATGGAATGCTCCCAGTCAAAGTTTCAGTTTTACTATTGTACTAACTACTTCCTAAAGTTTCATATTTTATGTTTCAACAAACCTTTTACATTTTGACAAAAAGTTATAAAATTTTGGTATAGTATTAAAATGCATAATTATTGGCAAAAGCTATATTCTTTTGTTAATTATAAAGTGGGCTTATTTCTTCACAGTCTTTGACAAAACAAACATATTCCAACTGACAGACTGAGGCAGGGAAAATATGAGCATATACTTGTCTTCTACTAAATCATAACTCAACATGTTTTTATTTTAAAGAAAAGAACTAAAAATAATGATAAAACAGTGTTTCAAAACAGGCTAGTACTTCAACATGTAGTTTTTTAAAAACACAAAATAACATAATTTTTTCCAGTGGATATTTTTGGGGCTTTGAAGATATACTTAGTGGCCTATAGGAGAAGGATGCAAGAGAGCTGCTATCTATGAGCAACTGTGTGCAGGTGTAGAGCTTTCCCGGCACCATTTAAGAACTTTGTCAGACTCTGGGCAGCCTGTGAGACTCTATCTGAATGACTACTGGGAGCTTCAAAACTTCTAAAACACAGGAGCAAAAGATAATCTCAATCCTCTAGCTTACCCAGAACAAATCCAGGAGACAAACACATACAAGAACTTGGAAATCACACACCTGAAATCTCTGAAATGATAGCAAATGAAGTGAATAAACAAGTCCATCAGCCTATAGAAGAAATAAGAGCAGAAATAATCTCTGAGGTCCAAAAAGAAAGGACAACAATCATGAAGAAATGCTCAGCACAGCTAAATAAACACAGATAGAAAAATAGAGGACAACAGAAAAATGATGGAAACACTGACTCAACAATACAATGAGTTAGAATGCATGAAACAGATTCAAACATAATCTTAATATCCAGGATATTAAGAACTCCATTGAAAGCTGACAAAACTGCTTGAATGAAACTGAAGATACACTCTGAGACCTCAAAGACAGCGCTGTAGCTAATGAACATGAAATAAAAGATCTCTTACAACTAACAAGGAACAAGGAAATAACAATTCAGCAGCTATAAGATGATACAAAGAAAAATAATAAAAGAATAATAGGTGTCAATGAAGCAGCAGGAGACAGTACAAATGACATAAAAAGACTACTTGCAGAAGTACTAGCAAAAATTTTTCCAAACATGAGAAAAGAACCTGACATATAGATATGTGAGACATAGAATTCTACACAGGCATAATCACAATAAAACTACATATAGACACATAATAATTAAGAGCTCAAAAATTCAGCAAAAGAATAGAATATTAAAAGCTGCTAGAGAGAAGAAACAGATCACTTAAAGTGGAAAGTCCATCAGAATCACGGCAGATTTTTCAACATAAACCATCAAATTAAGAAGAGCTTGGAGTGAAATATTTCAGGTCCTGAAAGAAAATAATTTCCAATCCAGATTGATATACCCTATAAAACTACCAAATTCAATGGTGAGATAGTATTGACATATATTCTAGAAAGAAACAGAAGTGATCACAGTTTCAAGAACAACAGAAAAGAAATGCCAAATAGAGCAAGTAATTATAAAGAGGGAAAAATTACGGAACTCATAATAGGAAAATAATATGACAAAGATAAGATAATATGTATCAGTTATAACCATCAATGTAAATGGCCTCAATTCACCAATCAAAAGACTAGCAGAGTGGATTAAGAAACAAAATCCAACAATATGCTGCATATAAGAAACATATTTAACTCAAAAGGAAATTCACAGACTAAAGATGGAAAACAATCTTCCATGCCATAGGAAATCAGAAAAAAGAAGGGGTAGTTGTCCTGGTTGCTGACAATAACAACTTGAGGCCAAAAATCTTCCAAAGATATAAAGAGGGGTACTACGTACTTGTTAAGGGAAAACTGCAAGAGCAAGATATAAAAATAATAGTTATATGTGCACTCAAAGTACAGCACCTTTGTACATCAAATTTTAACAGACATGAAAAAGTCATATCAGCAATAACGCAATAGTAATGGGGGACTTTAACATGCCACTGTCATGAAGAGATATATCATCTAGCCAAAAAATCAGCAAAAAAATAACAGAACTAAACTAAACTTATGAAAAAAGCAACTCAGTAGACCTTTATAAAGTGTTTCACCCAGCAAATAGAATACACATTCTTCTCAGATGTACACAGGACATTGTCCAAGATATACCATATACTAATACACACAGCATTTTTAAGTAAATGCAAAGAAACTGATACTATCCCATACATGGTATCAAATCACAGTGCAACAAAATTGGAAATCATTGACAAAAGAAACTACAAAAACACCAGAAACACATGGAAATTAAATAACAACCTCCTAAACAACCAGTGGGTCATAGCAAATTAAAGAAGAAATTAAATTTATAGTGGTGAATTCGCACATTAGGAAAACACAAGCCCAAATAAATGATCTTATGCAGCACCTAAACCTCCTAGAAAAAGAAGAGCAAGTGAAGCCCAAAGCCCAAAAAGGGAAGGAAATTATAAAGATTAGAGCAATAATTAATGCATTAGAGACAAAGAAAACAGTATGAAGAACAAATGAATCAGAGTTGGTTCTTTGAAAAAATAAACAAAATTGATAAATCCCTAGCCAACCTAATAAAAAAAAAAAAAAGGGAGGACCAGGGGGATGGCTCAGTAAAATAAGTGCTTGCTTGGCAAGCACAAGGGCCTGAGTTCAATCCCCACTTCTGCCAAAATAAGTAAATAAATAAATACATTTTGGAGTTTTGATTAAAAAAAAGGAAAGAAAAAATTCAAATTCATGCAACAAAGAATGAAGAGGGCGAAATCACTACAGACCCAAGAGAAATTCAGAAGATCATTAATACCTACTTTCAAAATCTTTACTCCTACAGGATGGTAAACATAGAGGAAGTGGGTAGTTTCCTAGATTCGTATGAAATGCCAAAACTGAGTCAAGAAGATATGTAAAATCTGAATAACCCAATAATGAGAAATGAAACTAAAAATGTAATAAAAAACCTACTAATAAAGAAAATCCCAGGTCCAAATGGATTCCTAGCAGAATTATACAAGAAATTTAGAGAAGATTTAATGTCAACTTTTCTCAAACTCATCAACAAAAATGAAATGGATGCAATTCTCCCAAACTCATTCCTGAGGCAAGTATTATTATTCTGAATCCAAAACCAGAGAAAGATCCAACTAAAGAAGAGAACTACAGGTCAATCTCTCTAATGAATATAGATGCAAAAATCTCCAATGAAATGCTAGCAAACAGAATGCAGCAAATCATCAAAAAGATTATATATAATGATCAAGTGGGATTCATTCCAGGAATACAGAGATGGTTCAACATATACAAACCCATAAATATAATACACCACATCAATAGACCCAATAAACAAAAACCACATGATCATCTCAATAGACATAGAAAAGGCTTTGACAAACTCCAACATTCACTCATCATAAAATCCCTCTACGAGAAACAAACAGTCAACATCATAATAAAAGGGCAAAAACTGAAAGCTTTCATTTTAAAATTAGGAACAAGATAAAGACATCCAATGTCTCCACTTCTATTTAATATAGTCCTGGAAACAAAAGCCAGAGCATTTAGACATGGAAGAGAAATAAAAGGAATATGCATTGGAAAAGAAGTGAAGTCATAATTACTTGGGCTGGCTCAGTGGAATAAGTGCTTCCCTGGCAAGCGTAAGGGCCTGAGTTCAATCTCCAGTTCCACCAAAAAAAAATTATTTGCAGATGACATGGTACTCTACATAGAGGTCATCAAAAACTCCAATTCAGCAACACAGAAGGATACAAAATTAACACCCAAAGATTAGTAGCATTTTTATGCACAAAGAATGAACACACTGAGAGAGAAATTAGGGAAATCACACCTTTCACAATAACATCCAAAAAAATGAAATCAATCTCACAAAGGATGTAAAAGATTTATACAGTAAAAATTATGGCATTTTGAAAAAAAGAGGTTGAAGAAGATTAGAGAAAATGGAAAATTATTCCATCTCCCGGATAGGAAGAACCAACATTGTGAAAATGGCTATGCTCTCAAAATTGCTATACAGATTCAATGCAATCCTGATTAAAAAACTATTAGGATACCTCACATAGCTACAGAAAACTTCCCTCAAATCCATTTGGAATGAGAAGAGATCCAGAATATTAAAAGTAATCCTGGGAAACAAAGGAAAGGCAGGAGGTATCACAATCCCTTATCTGACATTATCATATAAAACTATATGATGTGATAGCTTTGATAAAATCAACATGGTACTGGCATAGAGACAGAACTGAAACAGATTAGAAGATGCAGATACAACTGCAAACACAAATCAGCCACTTTATCTTTGATAAAAGGGCCAAACAGGCTTATTGGAAGATAGTCTCCTTAATAAATGGTGCTGGAAAAACTGTCTTACCATATGTTGAAGGCTAAAAATAGATCCATGCCCATCACCAGTCACAGTCAAAATGGATCAAAGACTTAAATATTAAAAAAGAAACACTAAATTTTCTGGAGGAAAATGTAGGTAGAAATTTTAAAGACATTGGGTATAAAGATAGTTCTTGAGCAAATCTAAACTGCACAGGAAGTACTTCAAATAATCAACAACTGGGGTCTCATCTTTTTGAAAAATTTCTGTATTTCAAAGCAAATCTCTAACAGAGTAAAAAGAAAACCCGCAACGTGGGACAAATTACCCATGTGTCCCTCAGACAATGGCCGTCTAGGATATACAAAGAATTAGTACAAATCATATTCTCCAGTCCAAAATTGGCATCTGAGATGAATAAACAGTTCTCAGAGGAAGAAATACAAGTGTTGATTCAAGAAACACAAATTAAAATAACACTGAGATTCCATGTCATCCCATAAATAATGGCTAACATTGAGAAGTCAGCCAATAAGAAATGCAGGAGAGGCTGTGGTGAAAAAGGAATCCTTCTACACTGTTGGTGAAAATGCAGACTGGTACAACTGCTATGTAAATTAGTATGGCAATTCCTTAAAAAGCAAGGATAGGGGATCCCAATCAAGCCAGTTAGTCCCCTCCTGGGTATTTTTCCACAAGAACAGAAAACCTAATACCATAGAGATATATGTACATCCATGTTTATAGCAGTGCAATTTGTTATAGCTAAATCATGGAAACAACCCAGATGACTATTAACTGAAGAATGAATAAGGAAAATGTGGTATTTTTAAACACTGAAGTATTATTCAGCTATAAAACAGGATAAATTTGAGTTTTATCAACTAGAGAACATACTCTTAAATGAAATAAATCAGACTCGCATGTACAAACATCATATTGTCTCTTTAGTGTGAGAACCTGAAAGAGAAAAATGGAATCTGAAGGGTACAATAGACACTGGTAAAAGGGAATGAACTTATTCAAAGGGAAAGAGTCAAGGAAAAGGACAGGAGATGGAGTGGGGGAAAGATATTTACCTATATATGTAAGTACGATGATTTGGGCAACTGTACTGTGCATGTCTGCTGGTGTATGGAAAGAAGCAGTTAATGGTCTAATTTGTTTTGTCTCTTCAATTGTTTCTCCTTTTTGTCTTCTTAATTTCTTTCTGGTTCCAATTTTATATGTAAATACATGGTAATATGAATAACTGGTTGGAAGGCAGAACTAGGTATTACAAAAATACTGTGAAATTTATATTACTTTGTTAAGTGAAAAATTTGTATCACTTATAATGGTTTCTGTTTTCATTCTGATTTGTAGTCTTTTTCAAAAAATTAAAGAAAATTACTTAACTTTCTTCATAAAAACATGCTAACATGTGAAGGCTTTATTATTATTTTAAAATCATAATTTTCTAAATTCTACCTTCTATTCCAGGTAACACTGCTAGATACAATCCATAATAACAGAAAGTTCTTGGAATCCTTTATACTTTTTAACAGTATGAATGAGTCCTGAGACTAGCTTGAGAACTGTTGGACTTGACCCAAAACAGCGAGATGATCATTATTTAACATTTCTTACTCAACTTTTCAGAAAAGTAAATGTTTTTTATTTGGGGGTGTATATTGCTCTGAGGATGAGTTTTGATTTCACTGTTTCAATCGTTTTCAATCTTCTTATTGTTTGTTGATTCTACATGTGTAACCAATAAAGTTTTATGATGTCATTAACAGCTGAAAAGCTTAATATTCCAAATGTTGATTTAACAACAACAAAAAAGAAACATGATAGTACAGTATACAAATTTAGTTTAGACTCTTAAAAAGAGTGGAAATTTTCCCATGCCAGTTAGTTTCCTGATTAATAGGGCTAAAATTATAGCAACTAAAGTGATATCATGTAAAGACAAAAGAACCAATCTCAAGTTTAGGAAACTGATTAGCCATACCACATAATCACTCTGGTATTCAAAGAAAGATAGTGACAATGTGGAAAAATGATCAGTAATATTATAGAAAATATAAAAGGAATTATAATGATAATGTTGGATTAGTGATATCATTTTTAAAAGTAAAAGAAATTATATTGGCTTTCACACTTGAGTTTAAGAAAACATCTATTTTTAAAATTTTTTACTCACTATAATGAGAAAAGAAGATAAAATAGCAATGAAACAGTTTCAAAACAGGTTAGAGGACAGTTATGATAATTAATACATTGCATATTGCTGTCTTTATAAAGTTATTCAGAGCACAAGACGTAGACATGATATCTTGTCTAAACAATATTAGTACAAACCTTTCTTCTCACTGAACTAAGAGAAAGTAGCTATATATCTATCCTGTCTTATTATTTCACTACAAAAAAGTCCTTTATTTATATCTTCCTCTTTATTTTGTTTCATCAAAGATGGGTGCTCTATTGCTGTTAGAGAAGCTGTGTTTGGAAAAGTCTTTAAAGAATCTTTTCATACTTGATGCCAGTCCAAATATCAGCAATAAAGATAAATAGTGTAGGCCATGCATTTTAATTTATGGTTAATTTTAAGGGATTAGCTTTACTGAATGAGTCTAAGTCACTTTCAAAGCTCAACTGACTTTTACTCAAAAAGTCCAACACACAATTGTCAGTTGTGCTGGTAACTCACTATTATTATGGACTATTGGACTATATTGGATCATTTTGCTGAACTCAAGTACCTATAACATTTGAAAACAGCTTATCTAGAGTAGTCTAAACTATTTTACTGAAAGAACAACAACAGATCTGCAAATATATCATAATTCTGTGTTCTGTTGGAAATATAATTATAGTATTAAGGGAACATAGCCTACAAGGTGATATATCATTATACTATAAAATTATTGTATAAATATTAGCTCAATGAGATAGTAATAGTGGAAAAACACCTACTGGCTAGTTAGTCTGAAAAATTCTGTTCAAAAATTAATGTTAACTTTTAAAAAGTTAAACTTCAGGCGCTTAATGAATAAAAAGACTTAAAATTGGACTTTAAAAATATTCTTAGGTGGGTGTGGTGATGCATAGTTATAATCATAGCATTCTGGGAGACTGAGGGAGGAGGACTAAAAGTTCAAGCCACAGCTGGGCAACTTTACAATTTAGTGAGAATGTTTCTAAAAAAAAGGTAAAGGATGTAGCTCAGTGTAAAGATCCTAGATTTGCCTACTACTGTGGGAAAAATTTTTAAAAGAGAAGTTATTGTTACAGTTAAATCACAAAATCTATTCTAGACAATTATAATCATTTTAGAACTTGAGTTTTGTAGATATTTCATACATTACTTTAAAAATATTCTACAAAACAATTTGTTGACATTATCATATTTTATTTAGGTTAATGAAAGACTAAAATCCCATGTTTGTTTTTAAGATTTTTCTATCATAAATCAATGCCAGTGAAAATAATTTATAATTTTAGTCAAATTTCATTAAAAGAAAATGTCTTACATAAAAGAAAAATGACATTTTACCTATATATAATGAAATATGTTATTTTGGAAAATAAATATTTTTTGGAGAAGATATTCTGTAAAGAATTAGTTAGAAAATATGATATATGGTTGTTTTTATTACACTGTGATGAGAGAACTCAAGTACATTTTATAGATATAATTTATTTCTCTTATACTTGAAGAAGCCTATAGGGTCAAAGCACAGTTTACAATACTATATTGCATTATGCATGTAAAATGCTAATTCAAAATAATGCTCATATTAGATATATATATATGCTAATGGATAATAAATATTTTGCTTAATACTATCTGGTGACAAAAGCTACAGAGAAGATTGCGATTATTAGTTTTGAGTCATAGTTGGTTGTTTAGCTATTCTGAATTTCAAATATTTGAAGGTAGTAGTGGTCCTGGGGGTCACACCCACAGTCTCACACATGTTGACCAAGTACTTTGCCACTGAGTTATATCCTGTACCCTCTATTTTGAGTTTCTATGAAAATTCAGTTAAATTTCTACAGATTATTCTTATAATATTCTGCACTTTTGCTGATCAACTGTGACATTTATTTATGCTTTATTATAATTTATAATTGAATATTTTATATTTGTAAAGGCAAATTTTTATTTTATTTTGTTCTGTGTTTTTTGAATGCAATATCTTGCTGTGTAGTTCAGGTTGGCCTTGAACTCACTAGAAAGCCCAGGCTGGCTTCAAACTCATGACAATTAAACTTCCTCAGTCTTCTAAGTGCTGGGATTACAGGCATGTGATACCATGCATGGCCTGGGTCAATGCCTGCTCACACTTCTTTCTTAATATTAGGGAAAGACTAATAAACTTGTTAAGGAGATAAGTATTGTTAGTTTCATAATAGATACAAAGCTATATTAAATAATTTGCCTATTATTTTGTGGTTATTAAGTAGAGAAACAGGATTTGAATGCAGGTCTTCTACTTCAAGTTCAGTCTGTTTCAGATGCAGCTCATTCAAGACCCCATGGTATTTCTGATGCAAAGAGAATCATTTCATTTGCATATATATTTGTGAACATGACAGACTTTGCAAGCTCACACTGAAATATAGAAAACAGGTTTCTATGGGGTTTGGGCAACACTAGTATGTATTAAATTATAAATATTACATCCAAAATACAGTAAAAGAATGCCAAACAAATTCTATTTCCAATGTTACATGTCACTTTTGAATGTTGCACATATACCTCAGATTGAACATATTCAAGTTTATTATTACCTCATTTCTTTTACCCTGAAAACTTGGTGTTTCTCTTTCATTTCTTACTTCAAACAATGTTATCACCTACCCAATATCTTTTTTTTTTTTTTGTATTTTAGGGAAAGGTCTACAGGGTGTTCAGGGTCTCACTACTAGATTGAAATCACAGTGATCTACCTGTCTATAGCTTCCCAAGATCTGGGATTATAGGTGCGTGCCACCATGCCCAGTCTCAATTGCTGTCGAAACACGCACCCCTTGGCGGGGGGCGGCAAGGCAAGCCCAGGGATTGAACCCCTGGCCCTTGCACCTGCTTGCAAGTGCTTTAATCTGCTGAGCTATTTGGCTGACCCTCCCATTATCTTAAATAAGAATCAAATTGGATTCTTTTCTGCCCCAAAATTTTATGCTATAAAAATTAAAGTAAATAATTAACCTGGAATAGATTTAAGTAACACTAAACTCTATAGTATTGAAATTTCAATGAATAGAGAAATGGGAAAAAGATATTATTTAAAAAGAAAAGAACTAAACTTTGAAATTGGACATTGAAGACACTGAATTAAGACTAATTTATACTACAGAAAATTTTAACCAGACTGCTGACAAATTGCCTTACAATGGTCATTACTACTGAATATAATTTTTAAAATCTCTACAAAGTTCATACGCCCATGTTTGATTTTATCCATCCTTCATGCCACTGTCTTCTTAGCAGTCCTACCTCACTTTTGTAAATGAGGTCTTCCTACTATATATTTTATTTCTTCTTGCTGTGTATTTCAATTTGTAATTATAATTTGTGCATTATGATTATTAAATTCTTTATTTTTGGGTTTATCTTAACTTTGATAACTTGTAAAACTTCATGAAGACAGAAGATGTATCTGTCACTTATATTAAAGCACTTAAAATAGTGTACCTCGCTAATTTGCAATAAAGCAGTTTTATAACATACTCTTTCATTAAAGAGATTAATTTCTTTTGCTTCCTTTAAATTACTAGCATCCAAACTTGTTCCTTTTATTATATGAGAATTCTAATTCAACATTTAGTGTTTGTCTAGAAATAATATCAAGGCAATAATTTCATCTTTAAGGTAAACAGTCTAGTATTAATAAAAATAAACTAAAAGGAATACAGTCTTATTCCTTTTTTAAAATTTTACTATTTATTTATATTTTGGTGGGGGCGGGGGTTGAACTTGGACCCTTGCACTTGCAAGGCAAGCGCTTATTCTATTGAGCTGTTGCACTGGCCTCTACAGTCTTATTCCTAAAAAAAAATTGTGTATTATTTGAAATCATTGTCAATTTGCACATCTAAATGTTATATAAAACATGTCAAGGCAAGTTTTTTATCGCCCTCCAAAGTTGGCACCCACATGGCATATATTCTTTGTTCTTTACCATGTCAATTTTTTTTACTGGAGTTTTACAACCTCAGTTTTTGAATGATGAAATCAGTATCATCTATTTTTGACACATCTAAAACCAATGATATATAACAGTAACATCATGAAGACTTTGCTGAGAAAGTTGTACCATGTAACAGAAAACAAATCATACTATTAACATCAAGACCTGTGAGAGATTACTTCTAATCAAATGTAATTATAACTTCATAAAACTGATGGAAGAGTTGGGACTGATGAAGGCAGATGTACACGTCCTAAACATTGAAGATGGAAGAAAGAGGTACAGTTTGAAAAATTAACTGTTAGATCCTTAGAATGGATTTAGTAGATAGCCTGATATCTAATACTACATGTTATTAAGAAAAAATTTTATTATTAGTCTTTTGATATCATGTTGGATCTATCATATAGAGAATTTGAAAGTATAAATAACTAACTTAACTAGAGAAGGGAAAATTCAGGAAAAAGTAGTGATAGCACTACTAAGTTTGTTAATTTATATTATATACCAATATACGAGGTAGTGGATAAACTGTCTAATCTTTCCCCCATTGCAACTTGTAAGATATAAAACATAAAGACTAAGAAGCCCCTCTTTCTCCTTCCCCAAAGGTTGGCATTAAAACTTTCTTTCTAATAAATTTAGATTTGTTTCCAAATATTAGGCAGCAATATTACAAGTTGAAGATATTTGAAAAAATTTGGAATGATACTAGAGCAGGGAGCTACCCCAGCCTCAGCAAGTTACAAAAAAATACCCTTGGTGACAGTATTTCATTCATCCTGAAGATCAGTGGCCCAAAATATATTTACCCTTGAGATAAAAATATTACTTTATACTGATGAATGAACTAAAAATAACTGGTCTACAACAAAGATGAGCTACAGAGAAATACCTTTAGCTGTAATATGGTAGACATTTTACATGAAATTTCTATTGTCCTACAAATGGCCTACTATGACAATTTATAAAACAATGGTTAATAACTATCTTACACTACATTCATATTTCCTACTATCTTGCATGCAGTCTACCTTGACAAGCATCATGAAATATTGGTTAGTTTTCCCAGATTTCATAGTATAGCTATTATGAGGTATCAAAGAACGGTACTTACTTTTGGTGTTGGGCAGGAAGCTGTAGAAAGGCGAGATGTAGCTTGAGCTCGAGGTGATTCTGAAGGAGTAGTGCTGAGTGAGGCTGTGTCTCGGGGGAGCACCTGAACACCACGAGAAATGATGGAGTCTGGAATCTGAAAAAAGGAAACAGATACAATTCAATATGCTGAATATGTCAATAATATATAAAATCAATACACATTAGTTTTTGGCATTCTTTGCTGCTCAGCCCTCATGTAGTAGATAGGAATTATGGTTAGATATAAAAATATCCACCAAATTGTAATAGGACAGAAAATTTTAAATTTAAAATATGTCTAAAAACACTTTTGTATGAGTAGTAGTACAGCAATGTGGTCAGTAGTAAAGTGTATCATTTATAAACTGGCTCTGTTATTTAATAGTTTGAAATCTTGAACAAGGGCTGGGGAGATGGCTCAGTAGAATAAGCGCTTACCTGACAAGCACAAGGTCCTGAGTTACCACAAAAAAAAAAAAAAAAAGGAAATTTTGAACAAGATATTTAATTTCTAGATGTTTTCCATTTCCTTTTCAGATTCATTTTCCAACATTCTTCACTTTCTTTGCTTATAACTGACCTGGATGGACATTGTCAGCAAGGAATTTTGTGCTTCTTGGGTTTAGCCATTGGGTAGCATGGGCAGAAGACTGAAGGTGAGAGGAGAAGAGATCTATAATTTATTTCACTGGTTGCCTTTCTACCAGCTCAACATAGGTTACCAGTTTCTTTCAACTTAAGACCAGCGTTCCTCCTTATTTATATCAGTTCTTTTTCTAGATTTTAATAGATTCCTGGAATTATCTTTATTTCCATTGTTATAGCAGGGCTAGGAACATTAATGATTCACTGTTACTAATTCTATGGTACGCCATGATTCTTAGCTATTTTCCCCAAATTCAATCAAAACCTTTGGAAACATGATAGGCCATTGTAAAATCTTTTCAATTATCCATTAAGTGGGCTATCTCACTTTCACTAAGAGTATGAATATAACATTTTAACTTCATTTCTTTTATGTGAAAAATGAGGACAATAATAATTACCCCACTGACTTATTCTTACAGCTTATATCTAGATGCCACCCCCTAGGACTTCATGTGGTCATAGGTGGGACTTTTCAGAGGTGGCTAGATTTTGGGTGGGTGGATGTGGATGAAGGATGAGTACATGATGGAAGCCCCAAACTGGATACAGCTTATAGCCTGGACAGAATATAAAGGTGCAGAAAGAAGGTAGATATATTACTGCTTGCTGCTTTTAGTTTGCCGTGCCATGAACTGTTTCTCCTCTGTGATAGCTCCCTGACTTGGAGTCAGAGGATTATGGAATGAAACATTTGTGAGCCAAATAAGCCTTCCTTTAACTTGTGGGTAGTAGGTATTATGTTTTAGCAATGAGAAAAGTAACTAAGATACTGTGATGCTTCAGAAAAATAATGCACATCAGTTATTTAGCACTTTTAAATAGTGAATATTTAATAATGGGGATTGCTATGTTATACCTATCAATATTGTAAAGACATATAATTGAGTATCAGTACTTTAGCAATAGACAAACATCAGGACAAGTAATACAGAATATTTTTAATATTATTATTTTTATTTATTACAAAATTTATTATTTTAGGCTATGCATAATTTAGTTAACATTTTGGGTTAGCAGTGATGGGCACAGAACTATTATTCTAAGAATGGAAACTCCCAGCCTAAGCTCAGGCCCTGCGAGTGGCTTCCATGAGCCTGCAACCTCTCTGGACCAAAACCCAGGCATGTCACATGAGACCCTCTACTACGCCCTCAGGATTCTTTCACCCCTCTGGAACCCTGCCACCAAGCACACCAAGTGAGAACTTCTGCTACACTCTGGAGACCCACAGATCCATCCCAAGCCAAGACTCGGCGACTTTATGGGAGAACTTAGAGCTTCCCTGCACCCGCGGGACCTGTCCAGACCAAAACCCAGGGACATTGCATGAGTGAGACCCTTGCCACAACTTCGTGATCCCCACCACCCCTCCGGAGCCCATCTCCCAAGCCCACCAAGTGAGTAAGAACTTCTGCCTTGTTCTCAGGACACCCCAGACACAGCCCAAGCCCTGGCCCAGTTAGTGTGTGAGAGAGCTTCTGCGATCCCCTGTGCCCCCTGGGTCAGGGGCACAACAGATTAGTGTAGGTTCACTGTTGTGCCAGAGCAGCAGCTAGAATGTAGGTTCACTGTTGTGCCAGAGGGGCACAACAGGTTCACTTCCAAAGACTGCAGCAGGAAGGAGCTGAGCACAATGCTAGACCCAAGCCAGGCATAACTGGATAAACTCAAACTTAATAGCTCTGTACCCAAATTTCAGTAGGTGCTAAGGTTATAACTGCACCAATGCTCTACACCAAAGGTCAGAGATTAGTGCCATAAAAAATGTCAAAGAGAAGGAGGAAAATGCGATCTCAGGCCCTGAGCCCACCCAGAAAAAGGGCAGAGGGCACTAGCTCAGCTGAAATGTATGAATTAATAGCATCTGAAGTAAAGAAACAACAACAGAAAGGCATAAAGGAACTCAGATCAGAATTAATTTCTGAAATGAAAAAAGAAATCTCTGAATTAATAGCATCTGAAGTAAAGAATCAATGAAGAAACATATGGAGGAAACCCAGTCTGAAAAAAAAAAAAAAAAAAAAAAAACTACAGTAAAAGAATTAATAACTGCTTCTAAAGAAGACATTGATAAAAAAAGAGGAGATTAGAAAAATAACTGATTCCTTGAATGAGCAATACAGGAAAGAAATAGAACATATGAACAGAGTCAAAGGGATATAGAGGAACTTAAAATCTCAATTACAAGCCTGCAAAACCATTTGAGTGAAGATGAACACAGAGTTTCAGATCTTGAAGATGCTGGGGCAGCTAGTGAAAAGGTAAGAAAAGATCTCTTAAAAAGTTAGGATGAAAAAATAATTCATCACCTGCAAGATGATGCAAAGATGAAAAATATGAGACTAATAGGCATCAATGAAAAAGGAGTCAATACAAATGATATAAAAAGAATATGTGCAGAAGTAATAGCAGAAAACTTCCCAAATATGAGGAAACAAATGGACATTCAGGTAATCAAAGCATACAGAATGCCAAATAACTTCACCCCATTTAAAAACACATCAAGTCATATAATAGTCAAGATCCCAGAAACTCAGCACAAGAATAATATACTGAAAGCTGCTAGAGAAAAAAAAAAGAGCACATTCAAAGAAAACCTATCAGAATTATGGTCAACTTTCCACAAACAGCACAGAGCAGAGTACTTCAAGTCCTCTATGAAAACAAATTCAAGCCCAGACTACTGTAACCTGCAAAACTCTCAAGTTTGATGAAGAAGTAAAATACTTCCATGACAAATAACAACTAAAGAACTTCATGATGACAAAGCTAACTCTACACAGACTGCTGAAAGATCTTCTAGAGAGGGACCCAAATGATCAGAACTCTATGAACGAGACAGAGGGAACCCACTAAACAGGGCAAACAATTAAACACAGGACAAAAAGGAGTAAACTGAGCCAGGCGTGGTGGCGCAGGCCTGTAATCCCAGCACTCGGGAGGCTGAGGCAGGAGAATTGTTGTGAGTTCGAGACCAACGTGAGCTTAAGGCCAGCCTGAACTGCATAGTGAAACCCTGTCTCAAAAAGACGGAAAAAAAAAAAAAAAGGAGTAAACAACAGCAGGTAATTAACATGTTGATCATAAATCAATATATCTCAATTATAATGATCAAATTATAATTGAGACTCAATTCACCAACTAAAAGAAATACACCGGCATAGTGGATTAGGAAACACAATCCAACAATATATGTATAAAAGAAACATACTTAACTCAAAAAGGTATTCATAGGCTGAAAATCAAAGGCTGGAAAATTACACTATATGCAGCAGCAACTCAAAAAAAAAGAAGGGTTAGCAATCCTATTCTCAGACATTCTCAACTTCAAACCAAGAATGATCAAACAAAACAAAGAAGGTCAATACATATTGGTTAGGGGAAAAATTCAAGAGGAAGAGGTAACACTCATGCATACACATCAAACACGGGAGCACTCAACTGTATAAGACAAATCTTAATGGACATGAAAAGCCTAATATCCAATACCACAATCTGAACAGGAGATCTTACCACACCCTTATCCCCAAAAGACAGGTCAAACAGACAAAAAATTAGCAAAAAAGTAGCAGAACTGAACAAGAGCTTGGAACAAATGGACTTGGTGGACATATACAGGATGTTACACTGAAATGCAGCTGAATACACATTTTTTTTGGCTACTTGTGGGTTATTTTCTAAAGTAGACCACATACTAGTCCATAGGTCATGCTTAAATATATGTAAGAAAACAGAAATTATCCCATGCATATTATCTGACCACAGTGCAATGAAACTGGAAATCCATGACAAAAGAAACCAGAAAAGCTCCCTAAATGCACGGAAATTTAACAACACTCTATTCAGAAATCAATAGGTCACAGATGAAATTAAACAAGAAATTCAACAATATCTACAATTCAATGAAAATTGAACCACAACTTACCGGAATTTATGGATGTGATGAAAGCAGTTCTCAGAGGGAAATTAATAGGTGTGAACTCACACATTAGGGAAACAGAATGGGAACAAATAAACACCCTAATGCTTCACCTTCAAAATCTAGAAAAGGAAGAGCAAACCAAACCCAACGCCCAAACACGGGAAGAAATCATAAAGATTAGAGTAGAAATTAATTCAATTGAGAATAAGAAAACAGTTCAAAGAATTAATGAACCAAAAAGCTGGTTCTTTGAAAGGTTAAATAAAACCGATAAGCCCCTAGCTAACCTCATCAAAAATAGGAAAGAAAAAGTTTAAATACAAGTAATAAGGAATGAAAAGGGTGAAATCACCACAGACCCAGTGGAAATTCAGAAGATTATCAATAGCTACTTCAACAATCTTTACACCCATATAATAGAAGACACAGAAGAAATGGACAGATTCTTTGAAAGGTACAAATTACCAAAACTGAATCAAGAAGATAGTACAACTCTCAATAACCCAATAACAGCCAATGAAATACCAAATGTAATTAAAAAACTTACCAAAAAGAAAAGTCCAGGTCCTGATGGATTCACAGCTGAATTCTACAAGAACGTTACAGAAGATATAATATCTAGACTCCTCCAACTCTTCACTGAAATTGAAAATCATTCCAGGAGGCAAGCTTTATATTGATTCCAAAACCAGGGAAAGACACAACTAAAAAAGAGAACTACAGGCCAATCTCCCTCATGAACATGGATGTAAAAATCCTCAATAAAATCCTAGCAAATAGAATATAGCAAATCATCAAGAAGATCATACACCATGACCATGTAGGATTCATCCCAGGGATGCAAGGATATGCAACATACTATAATCTATAAATGTAATATGTAAATCTATAAATGTAATACACTATATCAATAGACCGAAAACTAAAAAAAAAAAAAAAAAAATCATCTCAATGGATGCAGAAATGGCTTTTGACAAAGTCCAATACTCATTCACGTTCAAAATCCTACAGAAAATTGGAATAGAAGTTCTCCACTTCAATTTGATAAAGGTCATCTATGACAACTCAACTCCACCAAGAAACTACTGGAATTGATACACAAATTCAGTAGAATAGCGGGATACAAACTCAATACCCAAAAGCCAATAGCATTTCTCTACACTAAGAGAGAAATTAGAGAAACAATACCTTTTACAACAGCACCATGGAAAATGAAATACCTTGGAATTAATCTAACTAAAGAAGATCTTTTCAAGGAAAATTACAGTACTCTGAAAAAAAGATCGTAGAGGATTTGAGAAAATGGAAAGATATTCCCTGCTTCTGGAATGGAAGATCCAACACCATGAAGATGGCCATACTCCCAAACTGTTGTACAGATTTAGTGCAATTCCTCTCAGACTACTCCCAACATACCTCCAGACTGACAGAAATCATTCCCAAAATTTATTTGGAACCAGATAAAACCTAAAATAGCAAAGGCAAGCCTGGCCAAAAAGGCAGGAAGCATTATAATTCCTAACTTGACATTATACTACAAAGCTACTGTGATAAAATCAGCGTTGTATTGGCACTGAAATAGACCTGAGGATCAGTGGAATAGATTAGAAGATGCCAAGGCCTCTATGAACATACTCAGCCACCTATCTTTGACAAAGGCATCAAACATACTTACTGGAAGAAAGATAGCCTCTTTAACAAATGGTGCTGCAAAAACTGGCTCTCTATATGCCAAAAACTAAAACTGGACCCAGGTCCATCACCGTGCACTAAGCTAAAGTCCAGATGGATTAAACATCTAAACATTAAAACAGAAACACTAAATCTCCTGGACGAGAAAGTAGGAAGAACTCTTGAAGACATAGGGGTAGGCAAAGAGTTCATGAACAAAAATCAAATTGAATGGCTAATGCCTGAAAGAATTAACTGGGACCTCTTCTTATTGATAAGTTTTTACACATTAAAAGAAATTACCAACAAAGTGAAAAGATAACCCGCAATTTCGAAATAATCTTACTGAATAAGCATTCAGACAATATTGCAATAAACTGGAAAAATCTAGAACAAATGGATGTATCTTTAGTCACATATGACTTACCAAAATTGAAAGTGGGGATATAAATTCCTAAACAGATCAATAATAAATAATGAGATTGAAGCAGTAATAGAGGAAACACCTAGAACCAGACAGATTCACTGCTGAATTCTGCCAGAACTTTAAAAAACATCAGTGCTCTCAAATTACTCCATGATGTAGAAAGGGAAAAAACACATTCAAACTTATACTACAAAGCCAGTGTTACTTTGATACAAAAAGATAAAGAATCAAGAAAAGAAGAAAACTAGACTGCTATCCATGAAGAACTTAGATATCAAAATCTTCAGTATAGTTGTTGAAAACAGAATCCAACAACCCTTGAAAAAAAAGATGAAGGGGCCAGGGAAATAACTCAGTGGTCTAAGCACCTGCCCGGCAAGTGCAAGGACCAGGTTTCAATTCATGGTACCACATTCCATGCTGTCCCTGGCCTAAGCCTACAGAACTGGCCAGCAAAACTGGGGGTGGTGGTGCATGCCTATAATTTCAGCACTGGGCAGGTTGAAATAGGAGGATCACTATGAGTCCAAGCTCATAGTGAGACCCTGTATCAAATACATACATTAAAAAGAAAAAAAAGAGAAAGCACTGAAATAGAGTTGGTTTCATTCTAGTGATGTAACAATGCTTCAATATGTTCAAATGAAGAAACGATATGAGCCATATAAATTATGGATACAAATCATGTAATAAATCTCACAGATGCAGAAAAAGCCTTTACCAAATTTAACATCTCTTCACGTTAGCTGTGATGAAAGTAGGTACTATAAAAAATCTTATTCCAATAAAACCATAACTTTACATGATGAGCCCATAGGCAACCTGACACAGAACAGAAAAATTTAAAGTTTCCTTCTAAAAGAAGAAATGAGACAAGGATGTCTGCTCTTATCACTCTTGTTTAACATAGTATTTGAAACTAAAGTCACAGAATTTAGGAAGTAGATAGAAAGAGATAAATGGTTTACTTATAAGAAAAGAGGAAGTCAGAGTATCTGTTTTCAGATAATACAATCTTTTTGAAGACCAAAAAGACTTTTTGATCTAATAAAGTGGAGGATTCAAAAACACATACAAAAATTTGTAACTTTTTTTATCTACTAATAATGAACCACTGAGAAAAAAATTCAGGAAAACAACTCCAATCACATTTACAAAATACTTAAGAAATACCTAGATACTAACATAGAGACAGATATACAGACCAATGAAATAGAACAGGATACAGAAACAAATCTGTGTAGCTACAGCCCTATGACTCTTGACAATGTTACCAAAACATACACTGGAGGAAAAGCCTTTTTTTCCAGCAAGTGGTGATAGAAAAACTAGACATTCATACACAAAATACTGAAACTACATTTCTATGTCTCACTATGTACAAAAATCAATTCAAAATATATCAAGGATTTATATATAAGACCTGCAACTTAAACAACTAGGAAAAAACACAGGCAGAGTACTTTAAGACATAGGAAAAGGCAATGACTTCCTAAATAGGACTCTAATAACACAGGAAATAATTATAAGAATCAACAAATGGTATTGTATAAAATTAAAAGTCTTCTGCAGAATGAAGAAAGCAATTAGCAGAGCAAACGCACTATAGAATGGAAAAAAAATTGTCATCTACTCTTCTGACAGAGGATTAATAGCCAGAATATAAGAACTAAAAACAAACCCTTAAGATCAAAACCACTGAATAACCCAATTAATAAATGTGAAAATGAACTGATCGCACACTTTTCAAAAGAAGTACAAATGACCAATGAAAAGACAGCAATCGAAATGCGAATCAAAACTAGACTGAGATTTCAAATCATCTGTCAGAATGACTATCATCAAGAATATAAAAAATGCTAAGGATGCAAGCTAAAAAAACCCCACACTACTGATAGGAATGTAAATTAGAATAGCAACTATGGAAATCACTTTGCAGGTTCCTCAAATATCTGAAATAGAGCTACCATATGATCCTAGTATACCATTCCTCCATATATACTCTTCAATTAAAGAACATATATAATAAGTACTTGTACACTTATTATTATATAATGTACCATAATGCTCAAAAGCTAAACAATAGAAACAGACTATGTGCTCTTCTATAGGTAAATGGATACAGAAAATGAGGTATATATATGGAACAAATGTCATTGAAAGGGTAATGATATTAGGCCTGGAGACCATCTTGTTATGTGACATAAACTGAATTCAGATAAATACTGCATTTTTTCTCCTAAATGTGGAATCTAGAAAAAAAGACAGAAGATAAGAAAGTAAAAGGGAAACTATTAGAGAATGGGAAGGAAATAAGGGAGAAGAAAAAAAGTGAGAAGGTAAGTCTGGGTAGAAATAATCAGAGTGTTGCATGTGTGTGTGTGTGTGTGTGTATGTGTGTGTGTGTGTGTGTGTGCGCGCACACATATATATGGAGTACATTGTTGCATTTAAATAAAAATTACCAATAAAAATTAATAAAAGTTAAAAAAGTTAAACCTACATATAGAAACAAAAATCACATATACTTATAGGGTAACATGTATTTGTTTTTGGTGCCTCTCTTACTTAATTTGCCACAATGACATCCAGTTGCATCAATGTTTCTGTAAGTGCCAGGATTTCAATCTTTTTATTATTGAATAACGTGAATAGATACTCTGAAGTTGAAAATTATGACTACATTGAAAAATTCCCTAGAGGTGTTGAGTAGCAGAACTGAGCCAGGACAAAAATCCTGAAGACAAGTCAATGGAGATTATTTAGTCTAAAGAGCAAAAACGAATAAAAACACCAAAACAAAATAACACAATACAACACAACTCAAGATGGAAAAAAACAGAGAGAAAATTCAGTCTACAAAGACGGATGTTCTCAGAAGAAAAGTAAAGAAAAAGACAAAGAGATAAAGAGATCACCTAAAGAAATAATGCCTAAAAATTTCCAGAATTTGATGAACATTGTCGAACACAAATAGTAACTTCAACAAACTAAAAATGATTGGCACATTATGATCAAACTGTCAACAGTGACCAAGACAAAATTCTGATGTCATCAAAAGTTTATCTGCTGATTCCCCAATCATGTTCACTGAAGCCATGAGACTCATAAGACTGACATCAAAGTTTTTGAAAGTAATAATGTATTAACCAAGAATTTGATATCTGGTTAAACTATGATTATAGAAGTAAAGAGAAAAAATTAATATTCCCAGGTAAATAAACAAAATAGAGCTGCTGCTGGTGAACCTGTCTTTAAAAAGAACTGAGGTAGAAGTCCTTTAGGCCAAAATGGAAGGATATTAGCAATAATTACAATTAGGAAATAAGGGGGCTGGGGAGATGGCTCAGTAGAATAAGCGCTTGCCTGGCAAGTGTAAGGGCCTGAGTTCAATCCCTGATTCTGCCAAAAAACAAAAAAAAGAAAAAAGAATTAGGAAATAAAAAATTCTAAAGCTGAACAACTAATTTGAAGATAACATCACGTAATACAGCAATCACTATTTTTTTTTAATTTTTAAAATTTTATTTGAAGAGTAAAAACAAAAGCAAAAACAAGTAGCAGGGAGAAACACTAACATACAACAATACGTGTTATAGATTTTCAAAACAAGAATAGCTAATTTATAATGGTTGTTATATTATCTATTTTTATCACCAAATCTGTTGCCCAAATTAACATATAGTTATGCAAGATTGGACAAATAATTGAACATTACTGTTTGCTTTTAGGTAACCTTAATTTTTTCCCTGTCTTTTTTGTTTTACTTTAAAAAAAATATTTTAACAAGCAACCACTGTTGAAGTAAAAAAATTCTGCATATATAAAGTGTTCCATATAGATGAATACAAAAATATTACATACAGTGACACTTTCAAGAGGCACTAAGACTTTGACCTAGAGTTATAAGTGGACCCCTGAAAAGATTGCAGGGAAGATTAAAAGTGGTAAAGAACTCACAAAACTAGAAAAAAAAGTTTTCCTTTTCTTGAAAGCATGTGGTAATATTCATTCATATGTTCCATTTTGCATAACTATGTTTGTTAATCTGAGCAACAGATCTGATGATAAAAATACATAATCTATCAATCATTGTTAATCAGCTATTCTTGTTTTGAAAATAATAGTTCTGAAATTTAAATGGAACCATAAAAGACTGAAAATAGTAAAAACAATCTTGTTCAAGTGGAGCAAAGCAGAAGTATCACAATCCCAGATTTCAAGTTGTACTATACAGTTACAGTGACAGAAGCAGCAATGGACTAGAATAAGCGCTTGCCTGGCAACTGCAAGGGCCTGATTTCAATCCGTGATTCTGGAAAAAAAAAATCAAAACAAAGCCCTAAAATCCAGCACAAAGCCATAATAATGAAACAACAACAAAAAACCAAGACTCAGTGTTAGCCATGTGGATGAGTCATGGTCATTGCTTAACCAATTATCTTTCTGTGAAAGCCTGATAGAATGTTTTCTCTCCATGTGACTTTTGTTAGGCACACTCTACATTGTCGATCGCTTTACACTACTGGACTATACTGGATTATTTTACTGAATTCACACACCTACAACATTTAAATGGCAATGGAACATCCATCTCTGAAAAAATTAAACAAAAAAGGGATATAAATGAAGGACCATTTTGTATCTGTATATTCAAAATAGTTAGGATAGGTATACAGCTACTTTCTCTTAATTCAATGAGAAGAAAGATTTGTACTAATAGTGTTTGGACAGGATATCATGTCTGCATCTAGTACTATGAATACTATGAAGACAACAATATGCAATTTATTAATTACTGATACTGTCTTACTAATCAGTTTTGAAACTGTCTCATTGCTATATGTTTCTCACTAAATTTAATAAAAAAACCCAAACTCAATCTGTAGATAACTGGAACAAACAGAATAGAATATCCAAAAACAGCCCTAGAAACATTCACCTATCTGTTCTTTGACAAAGGGGCAAATAACTTAGGCTAGAGGAAAAAGAGCCTCTTTAATAAAATACGCTGGGAAAACTGACTATTTACATGCAGAAAATTGAATCTAAACATATATCTCTTATTGTGGACTAGAATATAAAAAAGTAAGTCAAAGACCTAGATAGTAAAACAGAAACAATTGGCTGGAAGAAAAAACTCATGAAGATACAAGAACAAGAAAGGATTTCTGGGGGCTGGGGAGGTGGCTCAGTGGAATAAGCGCCTCCCTGGCAAGCGCAACGGTCTGAGTTCAATCCCTGGTTCCACCAAAAAAAAAAAAAAAAAAAGGAAAATAAGAAAGGATTTCTGAACAGAACTTCAACTGTATATGACATAACATTAACAATCAATCAACAGGATTATATCAAATCAAAAAGCTTCTACACAGCAAAAGAAACAACCAATGGAATGAAAAGTTACAGAATAGGAACATTTTTTGCTAGCTACTATATCCAGAATATATGAAGACGTTAAAAAAGTTAGACCTTCCCAAAATAAAAGAACAAGTACAAATGGCCAATGAACACATGAATAAAATGTTCACCATCTCTGGTCCTCAGAGAAATACATATTAAAATAATACTGCAATTACACCTTACCCCAGAAAGAATGTCTATCATAAACAAATCAAATAATAACAAATGCTGGTGAATCTTCCAGGAAAAATAATCTTCTACATTGTTGGAGGGAACCTAAGATAATTACATTGGAAATCAATATAGAGTTCTCTCTAGAAATTAACACTAGAAAATACATTGGACTTAGCTAGTTCCTTGCTAGGTATTATCTTGAAATTAAAGACATTGTACCACAGTGATAAATGCACACCGATGTTTACAGCAACATGACTCACACTAGTTTAATCATGGAAGCAGCCTATATGACCTACAACAGATGAATGGATAAAGAAAATGTGGCACTTATTCACAATGCAGCACTACTCTGTTAAAAAGAAAAATATGTTTGAGTCATTTACAGAAAAACATATTCAATGTTAAGTGAAATAAATCATACAGAAGTTTAAATATCACATGGTTTCTCCTGTGTAAGAATGATACTACGAATACATTACAGACCAAGAAACAAGATTGATAATGGGAAATGGGATAGATCTCTTTTTAAATAGAAAGGGAACTAAGAGGAGGAGGGAATGGGAAGGGAGGAAAGGAAGAATAAAAATAATTAGATGTGTCTTGTGCATGTGTCAACTCCCAAAGATAAATGCAATCATTTACTTACTGCAGACACATAATACTAACAAAAAATAACTTTCAATAAACCAGCACTTAAACAAAGGTCACTATAGATCTGTATTTTGGTTTATAAATCCTTTCCTTATGTATAACTTAAAACACTACCACATAATATGATAATTATATATCCATGTTGATGGGGATGCAATATATAAATATGTAATTTATAAAAATAATACAAGGGCCATAAAGCTAAGGTTTTGCATCATACTGAAACTAATTTGGTATTGATTCAAATTGGATTGTTAGCTAAGGGCTGGGGAAATAGCTCAGTGGCATAAGTGCCTGCCTGGCAAGTACAAGGTCTGGAGTTTGATCCCTGGTACTGAAAAAAAAAAAAAGAAAGAAAGCAAAAAAAAGATTGTTAGCTAAGAGGTCAACTGTAGCCTCTATACAACCACTAACAAAATATCTAATAACTGTCTGACAAAAGAAATGAGAGGAGTTAAAATACTACACTAGAAAATACCTATGAAATAGAAAAAATAGTAAAGGGAATGAGAAACAAACAAAAAAAAATGACAGAAAGAAAAAATATATATATATAAATGGAATCAATCCTTCCTGATCAGGAATTACAATAAACATAAATATATTAAACTATCCACTTATAAGAGAGAAATTGGCAAAATGGGTTAAAAACCATGACTTAACTATATGGTATATATAACAGATTCACATTAGACTCCCTAACACACTTAGGTTGGAATTGAAAAAAAAAATTGGTTTATATTCCATGCAAAAACCATAACCAAAGAGATCTACAGTGACTATAGGAATATCAGACAACATAAACTCTAATATCAAAACTGTTACAAAGGAAAAAAAATCCCATAATGATAAAAGATCAGTTGATCAAGACAATTGTAAACAATGACATGAAGCAACAACTATCAGTGTTAAGGTGGAAAAAAATTCAACAATAAGATTGGGAAACTTACACATATTGCTCTCAATAATTGTTAGGATAAGTGGTCAGAGGACTAACAAGCATAAAAGAAGACTTAACCAAAAGGGTAAATCAATGAGATAACTAATCATGTAGAGAATACTCCTCCCAATATTAGAAAAAAAAATGCATTTTTCTTAAGTGAACACAGACCATTTTACAGGGATGCCTTATATTACACAGTAAGTTTCAGAAAATTATAACTCAACAAGAAATTTAGGAATTTACAAATATGTGGAAATAAAACACTTTCTGGACATAAAATCCAGGGTTTCATTTACTTATTTAACTTTATTGTTTAGATGGGGTCTTTCTATGTCGCTTTTGATGGTTTCAAGCTTCTCAATTCAAGTGAACTCACATAGCCTTATGATTGCTGAGACTATAGGCACATACTATTATGCTTGCCTAAACACATTCTTTTTTAAAATTTTGATTGATACAAGGTCTTTCTACGTAGCTTAGACTCACAGTGATCCTCCAGCCTCAGCTACTCCAGCTCTGGGATTATAGGTGCATGCCACCATGCCCTGTTTCAGGGACAGCATGGTCTGTGGTACAGGGGTTGGAACTGGGAACCTTGTGCTTGTCAGGCAGGCAATTAGACCTTTGAGCTAAGTGCCTTTGAACCCTTAGTACCAAAGGAAGAGGAAACACCTTATTTTATTGTTTTTGGTACTGGGGATCGAACTCAGGACTTTGCATTTGCCATGCTGAGGCTGTGTAACTGAGCTATTTCCCCAGCCCAATTCTTAATGTTAATAGCCTCTACTCTCCAATTTAATGAACACATGAATACACAGATTGGCAGGCTGGATCAAAAGCCAGAATTCAACAGTTTATTGCATTCAAGAAAATTATCTAATCCAAAAAGAGACTAAAAGAAGGACTAAAGAACACTATTTCATGAGTCAGGACCTGGGAACAAGTAGAGGTAGAAAATTTAATCTCAAACAAGGTAAATCTGAAGTTAAAACTCATCAAAAGAGATGAAGAAGGTTACTATATAATAGCTAACATACTCCTGTTAGCTTGAACAACCAGTGGTACATACATGTCTATCCTATCAGGCAGTTTGAGACACAGATGGTATATCTAAGACTTGGTCCCTACTGGTAGCTTGTACCACTGGTGGTATAAACAGACCTAACCATTTTTATTGGTATTAATAAAAAGTCTATAAACGGACCACATATAGCTAGTTGCTTGAATTTAAATAATTACCATCCAGATATAAATGCTAACCAGTAATATTCAATTAAAACTATAATATTTATTTTATTAAGTGAAAAAAATTGATTTTATTCATAAGCATTTTATCAATAATGAATTCTCAAAATTTTAATATGGAGGCTGGGGAGACAGTTGACAACCTAAGTGCCTGCCTGACAAGTGCAAGGATCTAGGTTCGATCCCCAATACCATATGCCGTGCTAGCCTCAGAACCCTGGGTGTAGCCACTGAAATCCAGCATGATAGCACATGCCTGTAATCCCAGTGTTGGAGAGGCTGAGACAGGAGGATCACTATAAATTGTAGCTGCATAGCAAGACCCTGTACCAAATAAATACATAAAGTGAAAGATTAAAAAAATTAAATTTTAACATGAAAATCTTTTAAGCACCCCATTACTGGTGTATACAATATGCATTTAGAACTGTTCTACCACAAATTAACAAAAAGCTTTTTATAGCATTTTAATGTTTTCCTGAAGGAACTGCAATATGACCTCTGGCAAATCAATGCAATTCTTTGCATAATTTTAATAAAGAAACCCTTTGAGAAGTAATATAAGCCATTTGATAAAAGTCATGCATGTGCCACCAGTTGTTTGAGCCAGAGGAAAATATCACATTCAAATCAGAGCAGCTGGTAATGAAATACATGATGTACAGTCCTATCATGACTGTTTTCTGAGAATAATCCAAGAAAAAATGACAACACTTGTAAATATATATGCAAATACTAGAGTATCTATCTTTAAAAAACAAATAGTACCTAGGATAAAATATCAAACAAACCATAACACAATCATAATGGGCAATCTCACTTTCCTAAGACAGAACAACCAAAAGAAAAATATGGATAAAGAAACATCAGAGCCGAATCACATACTTGAACAAGTGGATTTAATAGCTACCTACAGAGTGTTCTACCTTACTACGACAGAATATACATTCATGGGGGGGCGGGGAGATGGCTCAGTGCAATAAGTGCTTCCCTGATAAGCACAAGGGCCTGAGTTCAATCCCCGATTCTGCAAAAAAAAGAAAAAAATTTATATATATATATATATATATATATATATTCTTTTCAGAAGCACAAGAAACTTTCTCCAAAATAAACCACATGCTAATGTAGTACCTGGTGGCTTTCAAATGGTTTAATTTTATCCTAGCAAAAGAGGCTCTAGTTTAGCTTTAATCCACCTTTCCCACCCTTGTTAACATATTGTAGGTTTTTAAGCAGAGACAAAATAAAAAACAAGGCTGGATGTGTTTCTGATCTGTAAGGATTGGGAAGTGTGTTTGGATGCTGGCCAGACATTTAAGATCTATAACCTGGGAAGGGTCTGATGGCCAGCTTTATCAAAAAACTCTGTTTTTTCTAGTCTTCAGTTTGATGTGGAAATAATCTCACTGCTTCACTAGTACACAAAGAATCAAATCGCACTGTGCTTCAGACTACTGTACAATGAAAATAGATATCAACCACAGAAGAAAGCATGGGAAAATTAGAAAAAATTAATTACACAGTCCTCAACACTCACTGAGTCATAGAAAAAAACAAAAAACAAATTAAACCATACTGGAACATATGGGACATAATAAAAGCAGGCCTAAAAGGGAAGTTCATTGTAACCAATGTCCACATTAGGAAAACAAATTGAGCTCAAATAAACATTCTAATGAAGAACCTCAATACTTGAGAAACAACAATCCAAGTCCAAATCAAAATTAAGGAAGGCAATTGTAAAGATCAGAGCAAAAATTAATGAATTTGAATAGCTTCGTGGACTAAAGTGCCTGCTTAGGCAGAGTGCAGGGACAGGGGTTCAATCCCCAGCATGCCATGCCAGCCCTGCCCCCAGGGCACGCTGAGACAGCCATTGAGACTGTACTAAATATATTAAAAAATAAATCAATGAATTTGAGACTAAAAAAAAAAATATAAAGAATCAACAAATTAAAGGGTTAGTTCTTTGCCAGGCTAAATACCTTTTTTTAAATCTCTTTAGGTAAGAGATAAAAGAATCACATTAATGCAATTAAGCAACAAAAAATGCAAAATCACAACATATACTGTAGAAATCCAGAAGGCAGTAACAATTGAAAGGAGTCCACAAACCAAACAAAGACTCAACTAAATTAGAGGCTCACCTCCTTAATGAGCACAGATGCAAAAAGTTTTAATAAGATATTGACAAATACAATGCAATTTATCATTAAACAGATCATGCATACTGAGCAAGACAGTTTCAAGCTAGAGTTGCAAGGACGGTTTAACATTTGTAAATCCATAAATGTAATACACCACATAAACAGAAGAAAGGAAAAAAGCCACATGATCTTTATCAAAAGATGCAGAAATGGTTTTCCACAAATACAACACTAATTCATGATAAAAATTCTTTGTTTCCCTTTTATGTATTTAGTACAGAGTCTAGAGGGTCTCACATAGAATAGACTCATAGTGATTCTCCTGCTTTCAGCCCCCCAAGTGCTGGGATCACAGGTGCACAGCACCGTGCCCAGTCTCAATTGCCATCTCAGTGTGCCCCGGGGGCAGGGCCAGTACAGCACTCTGGGGATTGAACCCTGGCTGCTGTTCTCTGCCTAAGCAGGCACTTTAGTCTGTAAAAATTCTTTAGAACACAGGTATAGAAGGAACTTAAATGAATCTGATAAAAGCTACTTATGACAAACTAATGGCCAACATCATACTACAGTGAAAAAAACTGAAATATTTCCTCATAAAACGATGAACATACAAGGACGCTTGACCTCTCCATTTGTATTCAACACCATACTTGAAACATTAGCCAAAGCAATCAGGCAAAAAAAAAAAAAAAAAAAAAAAAAAAAAAAAAAAAAAAAAAAAAAAAAAAGAAAAAAAAGAAAGGGGATATGTACAGTAAAGGAATAAGTCAAATTATTATTTGTAGATGACATGGTAATATACATAGAAGATTCAAACAATTCCTCCAGCCAGCCCCTGAGACGGGGCAGAGACAGGCGCGGCCGACTCCGCCGTCCTGCTCCATCCCGCTCCATCCCGCCTGCCCCCGCCCAGCCCCTGAGACCGGGCAGAGACAGCGCGGCCGATTCCGCCATCCTGCTCCATCCCGCCCGCCC
>PVKA01024528.1:0-34067 GCA_004027165.1 Ctenomys sociabilis | reverse complement strand
AAAAAAAGGCCAGTGTTCTTTCTCTGGTCACACATGCTGTGCAAAGACATCTTTCAGACTCCACCTGTATGGTACATTAAGCATATTGAAAATAAGACAAAAATCTCTCAACCATGTTGAATTGTGTACCCTCTTTTTATCTTTGGATTCCTACAGCTATAGAGAAATCTCAAGGATACTGTACAAATATTTTGTACTATGGGTTTGCTTTTCTCCTCCTTTTCTGCCTCTGTCCTCAAAGTAATGTTATTTCTCTAAATCAGAGACCCTCCACCCACAAAGCTATGTGCACGTAGGAGCAGGGTGCCAATAACCTGATACAGCTTTTCTTTCTCCTGAAATTGTTTTAACATTGAATTCCTTTGTTTGTAATGGACAAATACAAAGTCTTTGTGATGTATATGATGCTTCCATCTCTGTGTGTATCGGGGACCTGCTAAATCAAGCTGCTAGAAACGCACCTTACCTCATATATTTGCTTATGGATTGGGACGTCTACAATACAATTTTCCAGTACACAATGCATTATCATTCAGTATCATGACCAAGTTGTACAAAAGATCTTTTGAAATAATTCTTCTCCTCTCACTACGGACCCTTTGGCCAGCAGCTCTCTCATTCACCCTCCACCAAACACCTAAAATAGCATCTACAATGTGTGATGAAGTCGTGCCTTGAGCTCCTTCCTGCACCCTGAACACACCTGTCCCCTCATCCGTGCCACTTTTGCAGCATCTCCGGGATGCTCTTTTGTGAATTTCTTTAGTTGTGCTGCCCTGGCTGTCTTGAGGTCCTGAACGGACTCAAAAAAATACTTCCCTTACCTTGTCATTTTGACTTTGAGGAAGAGCCAGAGGTCTCGGAGAGCCAGATCTGGTGATTAAGGTGGATGAGGACACAGGGTCATCTTTTTCACAAGCCTACCTTTCTGTTGGGTGGCATTGAGCTCATTGTATTCCTTATCACTTCATAAAGACACTCAGGCAGGAGAACTCCCGAGTTGCTGCAGAAGTGTCAAGAATGATAAGATGAGTATCTGAAGCAAGGGCATGTGTCATGAGGGGGATTCATGGCAGTGCATCTTTTACTGTAACATTTGTTAATATAAACATTCACCACCTGTTTCCAGCAAATTGATACCTTGCTTGGATAGGTGTATATGGGCAATTGTCTATGAACTTATAGATACAGATAGAAGGATACACAATGAGGCGATTACTACCAGGATAACTGTGGAAAATAAGAACAGCAGATTCGTGATACGTTGGGGCCTGTCATTGTTACCTTCCTGTCACTGGGAAAAGATATAAAATGCCCACAACCTTGCTGAGGAAAAGTCCATTCTGGCTTACAATTACAATTCAGTTAGCTGAGTTCCAAGGCAGAAATACAGTGGAAGGACCTGGGCAGAGGAAAGCTACTCACCTCATGGGAGGCAACAAGCATAGAGACAAGGAAAGGGCCACGGTGGGCTGGTATCTTCCAAAGCCATGCCCGAGTATCCCAGCTATTCCAACCATGGCCCCCTGCTATGGCACACCAATTGTGAAGTATTCAATGGGAAAAATCCCATGTCCCTGGGGAGATCTGTGGAGGAGGACGACCCTCCTCTGGCTGACCTCGCTCTGGTCTGTCCTTGGCCGAGAACTGTCCTTGGCATAACCCATTCCTGAAGAGTGAGGAGCAGGGAGGAAAGAGGCAGCAGGGCTCTATGCAGGGCTCTGACCACCAGCCACAAGGGGCCTGCCCAGAGCATGCACTTGGAGAGCCAGAGAGGAGGTCCCTCGTGCGCGCTAACCCCTACTGTGAAGTGCACCAGTCTGCTCACACCGGCTGATAAAGCAAGGCAGCCCACTTAATCATCCACATTTACTGACACCAGTATTCATCGCCTCGCATGATCTTCCACAGCTGCCCCTTCGGGGGTTGCCGTGAGACCCCAGTTTGGACCTGTCACAGAGGCAGAGGCATGACTAGAATGGAGAAATAGAAACCTGAAGCAAGATTTTGTGTTTGTAAGGTTCAACACATTTAAATTTACTAAATATTACCATAATTATATTTTTAGTAGACTATAGTTTATATCATTATAAAATAAGTTTATTTTTTATTGTAGAAACATATTATAGAAGCCATGATGACTACAAGCCATAAAGAGACATTTTAAATTATTGAACTTTTACTTTTTCAGAAAACAATAATGTGACTACTGCTGACGCTTTGGTATAACTACATTAAGCCTTATTTTTGCTCTTTCTGCTTGGGTTGAAATAGATTATTCTGATTTAGATCATGCTGGTAAAAAAATTTACATTTCATGCTTTTTCACAGATCATTCATTACATTGTGAAAGATTCTTAGTGTAAACCTGTTTTAATGAACACAATTTTAAAATATTGCATTTTGTTCTGTTTTTTGATTAAAAATAACTTCTATCATAATCATTTAACTTGGTTTTAAAAGTTTCTGTCATTTGTTTATTTTGGTTATAACTATAGCCACATCTGTATCACAAGAAATATTAATCTCAAAGGCTTCATGCATGAAATACTTCACTTCTCTCCAGTACCATTTTTTAACTTATATTTCTACCAGCAGGATAATTTACAATTTCTAATACTTTCACACTTATTAGCATTTTTGTTTTCAAAATTGACAAAGATTATACATACTCATTGTACATGTAATGTTCTACTCTCTGCTACACTGCGGAAAGGTTTACACAGGTTAACGGACATAGGTTTTGCCTAACAAACTTACCAGTTTTTAAGACGTGAACACTTAAATTCTCTTACTAATTTGTATGTGCCAATTACACTGTGCTAACTGTGGTCACCATGTTGGGCCACAGCTGTAGATACCTACAGCTTTTCCCTCTTTCCCATTAATTTTTTTTTTTTTTTTTTTTTTGTCATTTAACCAATGTCTTCCCAGTCTCGGCCCCTTTCAACCACTGATCTCGCCTTTCTATGAATCTGCTAAGATTATAGCAGTTTCCTTACTTTGAGTATTTGATGCTTACATCAATTTTATTTATTTCAAAATAGAAATCTGCAGAAGTAATTATTACTTACACCCATGCAAAGGCACATGTACACATAGCACAAATTTACACTGGGACCCCTTTCAATGTAGTTTTCTAGGGCCAGCCAAATGGCTCAGCCAAATAGGTTTGATCTCCAGACCTGTTGTGCTGGCCCCACCCCTGGGGTGCTCTGAGACAGCAATTGAGACTGGGTGTGGTGGCTCGAGCCTGTAATCCCCGATCTTGGGAGGTCATAAATAGGCAGATCACTGCAAGTCCGATCTAGTAGTGAGCCCCCTGTAGACCCTTCACTAAAAATACAAAAAGAAAAATGTAGTTTTCTTTTTGAACAAAAATTAGAAATGAAGGAAAGAGAAAAATAATGAAAGAAGGTAGGGAGCAGAAATATATATGACAGCTTGTATAATTGTACTGCTGATTTCTACCAGTATATCGAAAGGAGTAGTTAATGCTTACATTTTTTCTCTCTTCTTTTTAATTTTTTTTGACCAACTTTGCATTCTTATATCTGATAAACTGAACAACTAATTTGAAGATAAAAATATGCAATATAACAACCATTGTTGAATTCCTGTCATTTTATTTAGTGAGATTATATATCATTTTTAATGACTTTCTACTTTTTCATTTACTTCTAAAGATAAAAAAGAAAATCTCAACAAAATTAGAATTGTATATTTTTATGCATCATTAAACTTGGAATATGCCACGATATTAATTTATGATTTTGAGAAAATTGGAGACAGAATTTGCTTGTGTCATTATGTCATGTTTTGGGGAAGATTTATTGGGTTTACAGGTGAAAATGCCACATGTCAAGTGCACAAGACTTTCATAATTATGATTATTAAAATGTTTTTAGGTATTGTGGAACTGACAGCCATAGAAGTTATATAACTTTGTTAGGAAAACATAATCTTCCAAAAGTAGAAACATTTTACACCATTCTCCTGTTGCCTTACCTATCCACTGCATAAATTATCTGGCAAGCCAAAGCCTATTTATCTAAGTCACACTGCTCGATACCAATTCAGCTGATGAAAAAGTCACTTACGCCTGAAGATTTCAGGCCTGTCTTGTTCTTCAGCACATCACATGGTCCTACAGAGAAAGTGCTGTCGACCTGTGTTTTCATAATCACTGCCTGGTTGGCCTAGTGCTTGCTTGTGGCTCAGCAGACACTTAGCTGGGAAATGGTAGCTAGCCCAACAGCACGACCCCAGAAGAGAAGCCTGTTCTGTCTGCAGCCTCCTCTCTGCAGCTGAACTGCCTGGAATCCCACTTCACTGTTCCTAGAAAATTCAGAACGATGCCAGGCCTGCAGATTAGACCTCTGATCCTACACTCCCTTCTGTCTTCAAGAGGGGGGGGTGCACATGGTACATGGGGAGAAACACAAACCTGGAGGAAAGGAAAGATCACAAACCTTTATACAATAAGTTCCATCTTAGTCTAAGACTCTCCTGTGGAAGGCACCCTCCTCCTTAATGGCTATTCCAGTTGAGGTTTAACATTGTCTGTGTGATAATTTGACTTATAACTCCCTTGGAGTATATAAAGTCAAGTCTATGAAGGCAGCAACCATCAGATAGTGATTCACTTTGTTGGAAACAGAAGAGTTAACAAATGGAGTCTCAGAAATGTTTGTTTCACCAAAGACTTTATACATGTCCACAGAGCAAAGGGCATTCTGTTATACTTTGAAGAGGACAGGGCAGAAGGAATGATTATGAGGCTCTAGTGTTGAACCACAGCACTCACACTTACTAGCTATGCTGTGAGAAGGTGGATGAAATTTTGTGCTTTTAATATATTCAACCTTTGAAAAATGGATGTATGACTGAGACACCTGGAATCCCAGCACTCTGGAAGGCTGAAGTAAGAGGATCTCAAGTTCAAGCCCACCCTAGGTGACTTAGCGACTTACCAAAACTCTGTCTCACAATAGGAAAAAAGAAAAAGGACTAGGCACGTAGCCCAGTTCAAAGGGCTTGGCTTCAAGTCTAAGAACTGCAAAGAAAAAAAGGTAAGGGTGTTTCTTGGTTATTTTTCTCTTGTTACTGGGTCAAAATACTGGACACCCAAAATTAAGGAAAGAAAAGTTTATGTAGTTCAGTTAGTGGAGGTTTCAGGCCATAATCAGCTGTCTCCAAGGCAGAGTGGCACACGGCAGAGGGCAGCAGACCATGGAGGTGGAAAACAGCAGAACAGCAGGAGCCAAAAGGAAAGAGCTGTGACTGTGGCTTAGGTCGTCTTCCTTTCGAATTCCTATTGCACCATATTCTTTCTGTTGTCTTCATGCTATCCTCCCCTGGGTGGGTGTAGCTTGCACACCTGCATCATTCCCTTCTGTGTCCTGCAGCACAGAAATCAGGAACCACACTGCAGACATGGATAACAGAGCACTGATAATGCCTGCTATCCAGTCCACCCCGAGCAGTCATTATTCATGCCTGTGCTCCTGGCATCTGCACCAACAGCACACGGTCAGCCCTCACTGTGCTGCTATTGTTGATGGTGGTTCACATGGTCACTTTAGACATGCAATTTTTCCCACAGTGGTCTCTAAGATGCCCCATATTTTCTTAGCATTTCTTCTCTCTTCTCCAGACCAAGTGCTGTCACTGCTGTGATTGCCTCTGATGGCCCAGGGAACAGGGGGAATATTCAAATTGAAAGACATGAGAAACAAAAAGAAAGAAGAAAGAAAGAAAGAAAGAAAGAAAGAAAGAAAGAAAGAAAGAAAGAAAGAAAGAAAGAAAGAAAAAAAGAAAGAAAGAAAGGAAAGAAGAAAGGAAGGAAAGAAGAAGGAAGAAAGAAAGTTAATTGGTTGAGCTTCTTAAATTTGAATATTATTTATCATGGTAGCTACCCCAGTCATTAAACATACACCACAGAAGAAAACAAAGAGGATATGTTACAGAATTATGATTAAAAATATTAAAACTTCAGCTACACCCTTGGGAAACTGAGGCTAGAGGATTGCTACAAGTTCAGGGCAGCCTGGGTTACATGGCAAGACTTTGTGTCAAAATCACTGAAAAAAATTCCAACAAACTTGACTTATACCCAGAAGAAGTTCAAGGAAGAATTATATAAACAGTACACACATGGGTCCATTTATTTTACTTTATGTTTGGTTTATGTCTTCTAAAATTTCATAAGAAGACAATTTTGGTTATGTACATTCAGACAACAATTCTGTATGCTTTTAAAATCCATTTGAATTTAATTCCATAGATCCTTTCAAGAGTATTCTGTTAGTTGGATGATGATGATTTAAGATTATTCTTTTGGTCTCACATTTTTACCAAGAAATAGATCCAAGAAAAAAGAATGTGGATGGGGATCCAGGCTTTTTTCTATAAACCTACCCAGGATTGCCCTGGGCAACAGCATTCACTGTAATTTTGATTGTACCCCTAAAAGACTTCCAGGAAAGAAAACTCCAGAGCAGCTGCAGACAGCATCAAGGATGAAGGAACAAGTGTTCCTAAATTGAGGGTGAGGGTTATGAAGGGAATTCGAAGCAATGTGTCTTTTATTGTAATAATTTTTAACTTAATAAAAAATTCACCTTATGTTTCTTTCTTTAAGGACCCATCACTTTTTAGTAGCACCTAATTGTAGTACACAGACTGCATCCACCATGGGGTTTTGGGTTTGCCGTGTATTTTGTCACTCCTCCAGACTCAACTGGTGCCCAGCTGAGAACCCCAGTGCTCGACAGGCTTGTTCAGTCACCACCACTGGTGAAAGACCTCCAAGAAGACCTGGGCCCCATCCCCTCCACTCACCCAAGTGCCTTCGGCATCATGGTCCGCAGGTGGACCTCAGGGTCTGTGCAGCGCCCCTTGCTGTTTGATAGAGACATTGCCAACTTCAGAAAGCCTGAGCCTTCCACTCAGTCCTAACATAAGTGAGTCGTTTTAGTCCAATTTCACACTTTCTAAAATGGCTTGCAGGACAGTATCTGAAGAGAAATTGCTTCAGATGGGCAGGAAATGGGTAAAACAGGAAGCTTTAATGTAAAAGACCAGAGAATCTGTTTTATAAGGATAATATAAGGCTAAAATATATATTTGAGTTGATGCAGTCTGTCTAGAAAGATGCAAAGAAAAATATCCTGTGAACACTGGGAAGACTATCTTAATGAAAAAGAGGGATTTTAAGTTAATACTTAATTACCCAGTAAATTTCACCAATATATCAAAGTGATTAATAGAGGCACTGGTGACTCATACTTGTTCTATTTGTCTGTAACATGACAATTTCTTGGAGTTATGAATTTAAATGAAGGAGGGAAACCTCTGGAGTTTGACTAAATTGCAAAACACTTCCATGGTACAGTCAAAAGGACCGGCATTGTCACTGAACACAAGAAAGCCAGTTTTTCGTACTCAGCACTGCAGGATGGGAGGGTTTTGTTCTGCAGTCAGCTCCCCAGGACAGGTGAGATGAGGCAGCTGAACCCAAGCCTTCTTCCTCCCTGATACAAGCTCAATTTGGGGATTCTAGTTTCTCTTTCAGTTTCATTTATGACACTTAGTAATGGGGAGGGGGTGGCCTTAAAACTGAAGTTCAGCAGATTTCTATAATATATGGGATGCTGTCTGCAAAGTACAAATATTCTAAAACATGAATGCTTGCAGTGGCTTGAGTCCATGACCACTCTGAGTTTCAAGGAAAGGAGCAGGGCTTTTGCTCATTCTAGGTCTAATAGCTTCAACTCTAGCTGGGAATAGGAGACACATACATGCAGATAGGAAGAAAAATAATGAATCAAACGTCGCTAATTGGAAATTGGCAGGATGGTGTATTAGGAAAGACATAGACGTTAGCTCAGAGACCTTTAGACTCAAACCTTAATTCATCACTTGCAAGCTCTGAATGTCATCAAATTCAAGTGTCAGATTCTCCCCTGAGAAAACAGCCTTACTGAGTCCCCTGGGAAGCTGAGTATACAGGACAGATACTAACCCATTGCCCCTGGTCTTCCCTAGGGTATGTGTGTGTGTGGCATCCTTAGGCTCTAAGGTCCCCCAATTTGCAGCCTAGTTTGTAACAAATAAAAAGTAGACACAAGAATTGGCCAACAGAGGGAATTTATTACAGAATGAAACTGGGAGGAAGATTGGCCTTCTGTGTGGCAGAGCAGGCTGGCTACAACTCTCTGCTTGACACACTGCACGGAGTGAAGAAGAGGTGGCAGAGGTTTGCATCTGCAGAGAGATGCAGATCCGGAAGAAGTCTGCTCACCCCTGACAGTCTCCAGGGAAGATGAGGGAAAGATGCTAAACTCCTCAGGGTAAAGCCATGGACTGAGTGATTCTTTCTAAGGAAGAAAATAGGACTAATTAGTGACCAAGTGAAGTGAAAGTCAGTTCTTTCTTCCTTTCAAGGTAGAAACAAGCTTAGGAGGTTGCCTGGCTGGTCTCCATCCATCTGGCAACACACACAACAAAGCATCCAGCATCCCGCTCAACAAATATCCATGTATATTTCCTCATATTTCTTATAGACTTCAAAGTCCTTCCTGTTCCTTGGGTAGAAATAGCAAAGCCATCTCAGAAAGTGTGGTGCTTCTCCCCAACTCCGCTCCGGGCCCAGCTCTGCCCATACAGCTATCTTCTTGCTACCTTCTTCATATCCTGCGCTGTGGCAACACAGGCACGGCATGCTCCCCTAGGCCTCTTCTTCTCTCTCCCACCTTCCACTCACGCTGAGCTCCATTGCCTGAACCTATCCCTCCAACCTGATTGGCCACCTTATTTCTCTCCTTACCTAGTCCCAGCTCTCCTTTCATGCTTCCCCATTATCCTGATTTATAAAGAATCATTCCAACTCCCATTTGCTTCCGCCTTACACTGAAAAGTAGTTACTGGGGCTACATCCCTGTTAGTGCTCTGGAAGACTGAAGCAGGAGGATCTCGAGTTGGAGCCCAGCACAAAGACCTTAGTTACTTAGCAAGATACTATCTCAAAATACAGAATCAAAGAAGGCCAGTAAATGTAGCTCAGTATGAAGACCCTGGGTTTAAACTCTAGTACTAAAAGAATAATCACATTAAAGTAGTTAGCATCTGTACAGAAGTTCACACATAATAATAGCACTATGGATACTCAACATCTACTGAGAACTAGCAGTTCACTGAACACTCTGCTTAGCATTTTCCTAGCATAGTTATTTTATTTATTCCCATGACACTACAATGTAAGGTGTACTTTGAGCCTCCTGATGAATTAAGTGACAAATTGTCAAAGTCTGAGGTCACAGATGTATGTCTCCAACGAGACGGTGGAAGTCAATCAGTCAGGGTCTTGGAAGCCCAACTCTTTCTCCATGTGGAAATGGGCTACACTGTGGTTCAGATGAATTTTTATATATTATGGAGGCTTCTTTAGGTCAGGAGTGTGGTTGACTATTTGTGTTATCAAAGCTCAAATGACAAAAATAAGGTCAATGCCAGTGTGGATGATGAAAACTGAGACACATTTTATAAAGAATTTCACCACCTGGACCATTTCACCTTCATCATGAGCATGGTTCAGTACCCGCCTTCCACAACCCCACCCTCTCTTAAACCGGTCCATAATTAATTCTGTTCATGTTGTAAACCTACATTGATGTCCGTGTTTCATTTCACATTGTTTGATTTATCTAATTATTGTTGAATTCAGCAACATCCTTAGCAAGTCCCGTGTTTATGAGAATGTCAACCTTTCTCACTGATGGCTTTCAAAAAAGTATTTTATTTCTCCTAGGAATATTAACCAAATTGAATCTATACAAAGAAGAAAAGTGAGGTAGTCATTTAAATCACTATTCTGTGGTTTCCATTTGTGTTTATTGCCTGTTTGGTGCAGAAGAATTCTTTGGGAGTAGACAGCACAGTAAAGAAGCAACGGTGTGTCCATCATGCCTTGTAGATTTCCACATATTTCACTGTCTATCAAGAAAATGAAATAAGGCATCTTTAAAAATGGGCTCAGGATAGCTGCAAGAAGTCTTTTCTGTACAATAATTTATGTAGATAAGGACTACATAAACTAAGCTTCATTATTAAACCACCACTCTTTCTGATAGAAAGAGTTAAACCTTAACCACCCCTCTCTTGGTATGAGGAAACAAACCACCCTTATTCCAGACTGTGTGTCTTCTCATGGGTCCAGCTGCACCTTTGACAGACTTTGGCAAGGGCAATGATTTTCAAAGCCAGACAAACCTGCCAGTGGCTTCTGCTCACTCATTCTGGTCCTGCCTCTTGATAGGAGGAGGGGGCAATTGCAATTAGGAAAATCACACTCTCTGTGATCTGGTCCCTTTCCCCTTGGCCGTGATTCCTCCTGACAAGGGAAGTTTAAAAGTAACTAGTAAAATATGACAAACAATACCTGCTGCTGCATGGGGGAGTCTGGCTAAAAGCTTTCTGTCACTATTAATAATGCTGGTCAGTTTTTTGCTGCCTCTGGAATTACAGGAGCTGTGAACAGGAGAGGCTAAGAGCACAGAACTTCGGAAGGACTCCCTGTGTGGTACTTGCCTCTGACCACATCTTCTGGTATCCACCCTACCTTTGAAATGATTCATGCGACTAGACAGTCAGACACAAAACTGCGGCCGCTGCCGAGTCTCCTCTGCTCAGCTCCCATTTCTGACCATTTGACATCCTTATTGGCATCTCTGAAAAGCTGGCTTGAGCTCCCATGCCTGCTATAATGGGTGGCAGGGAGACAGCTACAGAGGGGTCTTAAGCAAGGGGAATACGGGAGGCTGGGTGGAGAGGTGCAGACAGAGGGGCAAGCATCCTCCACAGACATGCCTGCGGAGCAGCCCCAGAGTGCAAACGCAAGTCAGGCAGGTGGAAGAAAAACTGAATTCAGGCAGTTCTGCTGGACGGAGAGCAACCAGAATGTGGGCGTGGATCTTCATGGCTTGGAGGCTGGAGAGGGAAAAGAGCTGGGAGATAAGGAAGGAGAATGGGAGCCTCATGCTGTGGGTCAGCCATCAAGACATTAGCATCACTAGTGGTCTGAAGTCCAGCAACTGGGTGACACCTAAGGAGACATTAGAACATTCTTAATATTAATTTTATTTCGAGGCAACTGCTTAAGAACAAGTTTGCTTTCATTTTGTCCAATGTGCTTATGTATGCTGATCTACACATGTCTGAGAATTATTGAAATTATTGGGCCAGCCAGATAGCTAAGCAGATTAAAGTGCCTTCTTAGGCAGATGCAGGGGCTGGGGGCTTGATCCCAGGCACACTGTGCTGGCCCAGACTGAGCGGCACACTGAGATGGTGACTAAAAGCGGGCTTGGTGGAGGGTGCCTGTAATCCCAGCACTTGGGAGGCTGAAAACAGGAGGATCACTGCAAGTCCCATTTACGTAGTGAGACCCTGTAGACCCCGTACTCAATTAAAAAAAAATAATAAAAGAAATTATTGAACAACTTCCAGCACATGGGTCCAAGTGGGACTGCTGGTGCTGGTGAGACAAACCCTGCAGTAAGTTATCATCCTTTCTAGTACCAACTTGAGCTTCTGTAGCATTTTTTCTTTCCCTAGTCATTAAAAACACCTCATATATATCACTGCCTTTGCTCTAATATTCCAGAGACATAATTATGTGCACGTATTACTGTGCTTAATTTACAAATATTGACATCTGACATATTGGTTATAGAATCTGCTCAAGATAAAAGGGGACCACAGCTCTCGGGAAATGACACATTATTATCAGTCATTTTGCATTCAAGCAGCCATATAAATAAAAATGCTATAAGCATTTCTCTCTAATTGATTGCACACAGTGAATATTTTTACACTGACTTACACTTTTAAAATAACTCGCACTGACATAGTCTATGAGTTTATGTGAGTTTCCAGCTTGACAAGGAACTATAAAAAGGAAAAGCAGAAATATATCACACGCCGCTATTATATGATGGAAAGATACTTTCTCCATGTTGCTATGGAAGAATCCTTGGTCCTCAGGGCCCTCGAAGGTGGGGCAAGTATTATTGTGCCTTAGTACAGGGTAGGGAGAGACCAGGTACTAGCGAAGCCTCCACAGTAGCAGAATTGTTAAGTGTGTTGGGAGATATATCACAACAGCTAGGAAATCTCAAAGTCATTGCAGAAGTGACACAGTTTAATCACAGTGAATTTGAAGTGCCTGCTCCTATCTGTCCTTCTATATAACATATTTATTTGTATTTCATGTTAAATAAACAGATAATCCAAGAGGGAAAAAAGATACGTATACACATATACAGATGAAGATAGCTTTCAACAATGGGATGTGGTATATTATCATTATAAAAATTGTCAAATCGGTTTCATTTTAATGTAATGGAATAAAAAAAAAATTACCCAAAGAGACTAATCCTTACCATCTCTTCTAAATCTTTGCTTAAAACTAAGGCTATATGCAGGGGCCAGGGGCTCAATTGCTGGGCCTGCTCTGCTGGCCCCGCTCCCAGGGCGCGCTGAGATGGCAATTGAGACTGGGCGTAGTGGTGCACGACATCATAATCCCAGCTCTTGGGAGGCTGTAAACAGGCAGATCACTATGAGTCTGATCCAGCAGTGAGACTCTGGACACTCTGCAGACTCTTCCCTAAAATACGATGACGATGATGATGATAACAATAACAATAATAAGGCTATAAACATTTTTTAAAAGGTTATGTGAAGTGGAAATTGATGTCATTATATTGCAGGTGAAACCGTCATCTAGATTTTGTGTATGTTGGCTTTCTGTATAATAAAGCAAATAAACTAATAGGATCTGCACATTTCCTCTCTCTTGATATCTTGATTTGTTAAATTATGTTTAGTTTGCGTTCCATCACAGTTATCTTCATCCATGATTGTGTGGCTCTTGTTTGGTATTTAAATTGATCCGAAAATCACTTAGACTTTTTTCCCAGAATGCCTTCATGCCAGCCATTTCTTTGTGATTTCTCATCGATTGCATTTCACTGTCACTGAGCCTCTACAAGTCCTTAGCCATGCACTGCTGTCCTACAGGCAAGGGCTCTGGTTGGTACCAGAGCAAGGGCCGTGCTCTTCCTTCAGGGAGGCACAGAAAGTATTGTGCTGCCGCCTGAGGACAAAACACACACACCCCCATCCAGCCCTTCATCATCAGTTGAGGGGACAGTAATCCTATTATATAGAAATTTTCAAAAAAAAGCACACATGAGGCTTCCATTTCTTGGGGTCTCCCATATTGTGGATGCCTTCCTGATTCACATTTTCTTTTTCTAAGAGAGTACCCTACTGCTACAAGGTTCACATCAACTCCTAATGCTGAGGCTGCTGTGGTAAGATTTGACTGTATTAGAAAATTGTATTTATTTCCTTGGTTCATTAAAAATGTTCATTCTCTTTCATTTTTCCTTGTTTCCTTCCTTCTTCTCCTCCTTTTTCTATCCCTGTTATTTTTCCAGTTACCAGATGTCAAGCAAACAGAGTTAGATTATGGATTAGTCACTTAGGTTTGTGAAAAATACATTAGCCTTTGTCTCAGTTACTTTTCTCTTATTGCTGGAACAAAATACCCAACATCCAGAATTAAGGATTGCAAGGTTTATTTAGCTCACAGTTTGTGGAGGTTTTAGTTCATACATGGCTCCAAGGCAGAAAGGCACATGGAAGAGGTCAGCTGTTCATGGCAGCAGAAAACAGAAAAATACAAAAGCAAAAAGGGAAGAGAAGCAGTGATGGCAGCTCAGAGTAAGCCCCTCCCCTTCCTTATATCACATCCAGGCTATCTGTAGGTATAGCATGCATACCCATAATCCCAGCAGCACTCACACCCATAATCCCAGCATTGGATCATGAATCAATCAATCACAATCTCTAGAAGACTGTCCCAATAACTGCATAAGGCTTTGGTGGGACAACTAGACCTAACCATAACAACCTATATGTAAACAGCCATCATTTATTTAGCAAATTATTATTTAGCATCTCTTCATTAATACTCATGAGCTAACCAGGAAGAAATAAAAGCTAGGGCCTGGAATGGACCTATGTTCCACCCTTCAGTAGTCTGCACTTGTCTTAAAGACTTTATGAGAGGTACCCTTCACAGATCTTCATATCATCCTAGTTTTCTGAGCTTTGTTATGTAAACACTTTTGTGTATTTTTATCTTAATGTTCTTAACTCCACAAACAAATGTTACAAGTTACCTTTTGCAAGTTACCTTGATGGGTTACTATCACAGCTCAGCCATGTCGTCATATGTCACCCATATTATTCATCTTGATTCTTATAACATGTTATAGCTCATGCTCCTATTTTCTTTTGCTAGATGTCAAGATGGCTTCTGAGGCTGAGATGTGACTTAGTTGTGGAGCATCTGCTTAACCTAATGGATGAGCTCAGGTCTGAGAGAGCTGTAGGAGGTGGGACCTGGCTGCAGGAGGTCTCTAGGGTGAGAATTGGAGGGGTGCATTCTTGCCCCAGCTCCTCCCTGCCCCCTCTGCTTCCTGGCTCCTGTGGATTGAACAGACTCCCTCTGTTCTGTTGTTTGTCCCTTGGCTCCAGCCAACCAAGGAGTGAATCTCCCCAGTCCATGACCCAAATTAAACCTCTCCTCTTTTCAGCTATGAGTGTCACTAATGGACAGCTAACGAATACACTCTGCGTAGAAGTCGGGATTCAACAGAGAAACCAAACCAAAATGTTCTCTCTCCTTCTCCCTCCCTCCCTCCCTCCCTCCCTCCCTCCCTTGTGAAATGACAGAGACTAAGGAGTCTGCTCCCCTCCTGGAGGCCCAGGGCAGCCACAGGTAGTTCTAAGGCTCGAGGCCAGAGAGCCAATGGTGGAGATTTGAGCCTCAATCTGGAGGCCAGGAGTCAAAGGCAATAAGTAGGATCCTTGGGAGGAGAAGCAAGCAGATGCACTGAGCCCTGGACTTAGGATTTGGCTTTTGCTGGCCTAGGACATCAGAAAAATTCTGGAAGATTTATCCAGCCTAAAGGGCATCCGAAAAGTGAAAGGAAGAGAACACATTGAACTTGCTAAAGAGAAGCTGTGGACACAGCTTAGTGGTGGGGATTTGAAAGGTGAGACTTCAAGCAGGGAGCTTGGTCCAGCATATGTTTGTTCTAATGCTCTCCCTGAATGGCCAACAAGATATTAATCCCAATATTAGAGAATTAGCAGACCAAGCAGCCTGGGGTCAGGGGCGAACAGAGCCAGATGCGGAAGAAAGGCAGCTGAGTCTGTATCACTCCCTGCATAACGAGAACTGTCCCACCTGCCAACTGCACAAGGTGCCGTTTCTTCTGCACAACTGTGGGCAGGCAGCCTCCCAGCGCTCTTGACAAGGGTGCGTGCAGAGAAGTAACGCATGGAGATACTGCGCGGCACTAACCGCCCATGCATACCAGTAATTCTGATCATTGTTTTACGTGACTGAAGCTTACACTTTTCTCTTTCTGCCTCAGGCCTCGTGGAAGCATAGCAAGGGCGAAATAGATCGATCGTATCTGTTTAGGTTACGTGACATAGTTTGTGGCACATCATCAGAAAGAAAAAAAGGAAGGTCCCTGAAAGATCTGATTTCTAATTCCAGCTCTTCCAATGAAACTATAACTTTCCCTTGCCAGTGTGGCACTACCTTTGGAAGGATTTGGCACCTACAGTGGCACTCATAAGAAAAGGTGCTTGACCAGTAAGCACGCCTCATCTTCTCTCTTTAGGTGAAGACCTCTACTAGCATCACTTTTCTGCTTACAGATGCACCTTTTCTTATCATGTCCAGACCCACACAGCCCTTACTACCACCTTGCTTCCCAGCAGCCTCCAGCACGCCAACTTCTACTCCCCGCTGGCCCCACGCACACCTAGCATGATGCTGCAGCTTTGGATTTGTTCATGGCAAACATCCAGAGTTTACATCTTACCTCTTCCCTGAAGCACAACTTGACGGCTACTGTCTTAGTATATTTTGCTGCTGCTATAAGTCCCGAGCCTAGGGAATTCCCAAAGCACAGCTGATAGTTGTGGTGGGCGAGGACCCCCAGGAGTATGGCTCCCAGAGCTCCTTGGCTTCTGATGAGGGTTTCCTCCGGCACTGGAAGCAGAACATATTACTTTATGTGTAGGTTCTCTCTTCCTCTTCTTATAAAGCCACTAATGTCATCATGAGGCATGTTCTCACAATGTCATCTAGTCATTATTTTCTCCTAAGCTCCTAAAGACCCTACTTCTGAACACCATAAACATGGCTTCAGGGATTGTTGCCAACACATAGAATTTGGGGGATGGACTCAAATCACAGTCATCCTTCTCCTCGGCCTTTGCATGCTCCTTGCTCCTCACCTACTCCAGCCTTCAAAAGTCCTGTGAATATCATTTCTCCACTGAGAGTGATCCCTTCAGTGAACCTCAGCATCCTGTGTCCTCCAGTGAATTCAAGTACACACCTCAGAAGAACAAATGCAGACTTCATCCAGGTTTCCATGTCCACTCTTGGAAGACAAAGGGAATTCAGTGGTTATTGTAGACTGAAGAAGGAATCCTAGAAAGGGAGGCTTGGAGTTCTTTGCTTTTCTTTCTATTTTTGTTTTAGTCATCCAGTGCTGGGGAGATGGCTCAGTAGAATAAGTGCCTGCCTGGCAAGTGTGAGGTCCTGAGTTCAATCTTTGGTACCACAAAAGAAGAAAGAAAAAGAAAACAATTCATTTTACTGATCTACCTGGTCAGTGTTCTAAATCGAAACTTCTTCTGGAAGGAAATAGGGTTTTTAGCAATTCCTGTTCACTTTAGAGTGCCTCCTTGGGGCCTTCCCAAGCTGTGGCCATGGTCCGAGCATAGAAAGCAGAGTGCACACAAGTGAGCTGAAGTGGGCGGGGATGTGAAATTTCAGCTCCTGGGGAGGCCTGGCAGGATGCAGAGCTGTGTAAATATCTGACCACTTCTTTTATTATTGTTACGATTATGATAATGATGGTGATGATTTGCAGAAATTTGACCAGAGTCTTGCAGCTCATCTGGATTATTTCTTTGAAAAAATTTGTGCTTAGACTTTTCTGCTTTATATTTTCTGTCATTTGCTTTTATTATTTTTCCTCCCATTTTATATCTTGGACAACATCAGATTGTTGCCATAAGAAAGAAATCTATTTATCTGGACCTGGAGGCAGAATGCTGAATATATATTCTTCTCCAGTAGACCCTAACCATATAGGCTTTTCTTAGAACTGGGTTTATTAGATTTCTTGGAAGAAAGCAGAAAATATTTGCTGAATTACATCTCATGACTGGACAGCGGGCAGTCACAGAGCTTTCAAAAAAAAAAAAAGATGCACACAGTCAGGGAACATTTAATATCCCCCCCATAAGACACCGAGGTCTGCTCTGGGTGCTCCCGGCTGATCTGGGAGATGACAAGTCTTTCTTATGCAGATGGAAAACCTCTGAGCATTTTAGCCATCTGCTTTTCTTTCTTACAGGATAGCAGATATTAATAGTGCATGAGCATTCACGTGCATGGTGGGTGCATCCATTTCTGGAGACCATTTCCTGCAAGAATGCCCTCATATTAAATCCCCAGATTTGCAGAGGCTCAGCACAGCCATGTGACTTCTTGCTGTTTACATCAACTTACACGTGTGCTACAAGGGGACCCTGATTTTGCGAATCTGGATCTGTAGTTCTTTTCACTATAGTCCAGACAGTAGCAAAATGTCTATGTTTTGTCTTTCCTTGTTCCAAGATACCCTCTGAGACATTGACAGCAAAATACAAGAGAAGGAGGCTTCTATTTGTGAATGGTCATCTAGGCAGGAGCATCTTGGAAGTTCACTTAAACACACTCTTTGAGTGTAATGTGTGATCTTAAATCACCTGGGATTATCTAGATTCTCGAGCCTATTCACCGTTTCTCAATATCAGGATGTCAGAAATGTTGACATTTCACAGGCTAGGTCAGTACCATTCCCCAGCCTTCCTTCCTTGAAATTGCCAATCACTCCACATCCAGCTTCATATTATCATGTGTGTATATGTGTATATGTGTAGTACAGAAGATTGGAGGATTGAACTGGGAACCTGGGGCTTTTGCACATTTATACCTTGCAGAGGTTCTACAAATTTCTGAGTTATGCAGGTGGGCTTGATTTTGCAATCCTCCTGCTTCAGACTTCTAAGTGCTGGGATTACAGTGCTGCACCACCACACCCAGCTGGGATAAGTACCTTTGGAAAACTTCCCATGTGCACCTGGGTGGTCCTCTGCTTCCTGTCACCCCAGAACAGCCCTTTTGGGTCACTTCTGGTCTGGACTTAGCTCAGCACCACAGGCCCCTGACCCCCAGCTTGTCCCTGATGCCTCAAGCTTCGACCCCCAGACCCAGGGCCTGTGCTGGCTGTGTGGCTGCCTCCGTTCCCTACCTCTGGCCTCATCACTGTTGCTGTTTGCTCCTTGTAATGGGAATCCCATGAACTCCCTCATCCCACAATGCAAGATCTTACTTGTCTAGAAAGCTGAGCCTGTGTGAGGGATTCTCAGATCTGCAATCGCACCAGTGGTTGCATAGGCCAATGTATGTTAGCATGCTCCTGACTTAAATGGCAGCTTCTCACCCTTCCTAGGACCACAGCGATTTAGTCCAGAGAGTGAAACTCTCATAGTCCTTTACAGGCTTTCCAAGGAGATCAGTGCAGAGAAGGTCACATCACTGCACACATTCACTGCTTTGAACCATTGTTACTTATGGCAGGGTCCTTGGTTTCAGTTTTCCTTTGTCTCTTTGTTCACTTTTTTGCTCTGCTTTTGCAGGACTGGGCATTGAACCCAAGGTCTTTGCACAGCATGTCAGTCTCTCTAATGTATTGAGTTGCTCAGAGCTGGCTGGAATTTGGGATTCTCCTGCCTCAGCCTCCCAGAGTGCTGGGATTACTAATATGCACCAGAGCACAACACTATTTCACTGATTTTTTGCAGGTTTCCAACCAACCTTGTTGATTTTATAGGCCTTTCCTCCATTAATCAGTGTCTCCTGGTATCATAACGCTCCTGCTGCACTCACTATGTTTTCTTAGCAGGCCAGGGCACAGGAGCGGAAGGAGCTGCTATTGCAGAGCAAAGAAAGGGCCAGGACCTAGCTGGACATGCACTGCAGTGGAGTCCTTTCTGCTTTGCAGACTTGGGCCCTGCTTTCCCCAGGCAAACATGCACACTTGCTGTGCTCATGCAGCCTGGGTGTCCACAGTCAGGCCACCCCTGCAGGGCCCACATCTCCAGCCTGCTCCCTCACAACCTCCCCTGGAAGCAGAGGGTAGCACGCTCCCCTGGGGACCTTCTCAGATTGCACCTGTGCTTGCTCAGTTCAGGACCTGCCAACACAGGGAAGATGTCTAAGGTGCTGCCCAGGGCCTGCTGCAGGGACTCAAGCCCATGCCCATCTCTGCAGGAGCAGAGTGGGTCTTCTCATGCTCTGCAGCCCTCTGTCTCCCCTCTCCTTCCCTGGATCCATGCACGTGACCCCCTGCTGTAATCCCTTGCATCAGGCTTGGTGCAGAGATGCAGGGGTAAGACCCTTGTCAGGATTTTTTTGTTTTCATTTTTGTTTGAGATATAGTCTCACATGTATATTAGACTGGCTTGGACTCTGCAGCCTCCTGCTTCATTTTGAGTTCTGGAATTGTAAACGTGTACTTCCACAGCGGTTGCTGCTTCTCCATCGGCTCCTCTCAGCTTTTAGTCCCCGGTTCTGTCCCTTTCACAGTATCTATTGTACCTTTTGGATTTATTTACTTTTTCAGTAAATAAATTACACTAGGGAGACAATATGATAGTTATAAATGTGGGGCTGATTTATTTCATTGATGGCTACAGTCTCTAATTGCATCCATTTACATATGGAAACCTTGAGTCTATCTTTTTTATAATTGAATAATATTCCATTGTGTAGAAATACTACATTTTTTTATCCATTCCTCAGTTTGTTTATTGAATTTTTCAACATTTCTAATGTTTATTTTTTTCACTATTTTTTAAAATTTTCTTTAAAAAGAGAAATAGTAAGAGTGCCCCATTCTATGAAAACCTAACCTATATAGTATGGAAAATACCTTGGGGAAAATGAAATGGTATTGGGTGATGTCTGCCTGCATTTTCATGCAAATGAAATTTCCGATAGATATAGTCGTGGATTATCAAATTGAAAATGACTTCGGACACCACGGAGCTGAGCACATTCACATAGCAGCATTTAAAGACTGTGTAACTTTTATTTGATATTAAAATGAAGAGTGTCTGGGAGATCACCAACGTGAGTGAATGAGGAAAAGGATGATTTTGTCCGCACATATTCCCAAAGCAGGGGGAGGAAATGGCCTCAACCGCTGGCTCCATGCCACATGGCTCGTGGAAATGACAAATGTGACCGCTGAAGTTATAACTCTTCCAGGAGAAAATGAGAGATACAGCTTGAGGTGAGAGGGAGCTGCCAGGTGAGAAACAAAGTCACAGACATAAAAAAAAAAAAAAAAAAAAAAAAAAAAAATTCCCTGTGTCCAAAGTCATCGAAGTGTGCATACAAAAAAAGGGAATGTTGTTGTTAAGGCCCAGCAAAACTTGATGAAAAAAGAAAAAAAACATGTATAGTTACATTAATTTACACAGTGTATTTCCGTGTTTCAAAATTATTCCCAATGTTTATAAATCCAAAACCCAAAATGTTGCGTGGCTGTGGATAACACTGTATCAGCTTGAGCAGTCCGAAGCTTGGCTTGAGGCCCCATGGTGGGGTACGGAGGGCCAGCCCTAGAGCGCCTCCGCAAAAGCAGGATATACAAGGAAGCTGAGGGAGGACTTGGGGCACCGCTTCCCCAGAGAAGCATTAGTCTGCAGTCTGTGAGGAAGGAAGCGGGAGCGGCTTGCCGGAAGCTGCAGCTGCTGCTTCTCCTTTTGCTCCTCTCTGTGTTCTGTGGTCATAAGCTGCTGCCCTCTGCCGTGTGCCACTCAGCCTTGGAGCTAGCGGAGTACGGACTGAAACCTCCACCAACTGTGAGCTAGATAATCCTTTCCTTTCTTAATTTTGGATGTCAGGTGTTTTGTCCCAGCGATGAGTAAAAAGCCGCTGTTAGGATTGCGCGTCACAGGTCCCTCTGAGCCCCGCCTACATTCGTACCACTTGTCTTTATGGCATTATTGTTTTCCTATGTGCTTTCCTCAGATTCATGTGCAGCAACCTGAGCATTCAACAGGACGTTTGCATGCAATAAGAGCTTAATATATGCCCAATGAGTGAATTATCAGGAATAATACTCACAAAACACACTTGCATATCGGCTAAGTACAAAGGTGCAGACATATTCCATTGCCTGGAAGGCTATGGCTTAACAAGCTTGCATTAATGAGAAGTCAAAGCAGGAAAGAGAAAGAAAGGTGAGTTTCAATAAATATAAACTAAGGATTGCACCAACAAGATGCCCAAACAGCCTATTCGCTCTTCACGTAAATGGGTGACAAGATCGTGGCTTGTCCATGGAGCACGAGGCAGCCTCTGAGAAGGCAGCAGTCCTGGCACTGGAAGTGGTGCAGATGAGTCTAGGGCATGCAATGCGTGGAGCCAGGCATAGGAAAAAAAAAAACCTGCTGCATGGCTTCAGTATCACCATTCAGACCTCGGCATCCACCCAAGCCTACGTGCTTGTGGGTGGGCCACGGGGCACCGCGGCTGGCTTACTGTGGAGAGGTGGGGTCTAGTCTGGTCCCTCCCTCCCTCCCTAGCCCCTTCCTCCTCTCTCTCTGCCTCCTGGCCTCCGGGAGGGAAGGAGCTTTCTTTCCAGTCCTTTCCAGCATGCTGTCCTGAGCTGGAGCCAGCTGACCTTGGACTACAACTTATACAAACTGTGAGCCAAAGTGAAGCTCTCCTCCTTGAAGCAGCGGGTGTAGGCATAGTGTCTCGCCAAGGAGAAGGTGCTGAAGATGCTTATTTTGATGTGTAAACAAACTCGGATACCAGAAGCAAGATGAGGAATCCTATTTACCAAGACTGGGAGGGACTGCAGGTGCTGACTCGCCTGTGTGGGAGGTAACTCACTTAAAGGTGGATAGCACTGCCTATGGACAGTCTGCCGAAAGAAACTGTGGGTGCTCTGACCATGTGCACAGGAAATCTGACAGTGAGAGGCCAGCAATGTGATCATTTGCTTGCGGGGCCTATGATTTCTCTACATACATATATCCAAGCATCATGTGTTGTACCTTAAACATGCACAGATTGATACATGCATGTATTGATACTTTGGCATCTATAGCTTCCGCATTGAAAACATGCTTCTAGGCTGTTGTTGTTTTGGATAGAATGTTAAAAACATTCGCTTTTTAATTCGATGACAATGTTGGATGGGCAGAGGAAAATGCCACTGGAATAGACAATGAGTCATCAATTCAGGAGACCTTGAGTCACCCATAGCAATCTTTGATACAGAAAAGCCAAGTGTGGTAGTACACAGGCCTGTGATCGCAGCAGTGTGGGAGGTCCAGGCAAGAGAGTTACAAGTTCTCTTGAGCCCAGTCTGGGAAACTTAGTGACTTAGGGATACAATGTCTGAAAATTAAAAAAAAATATATGACTAGAGATGTAACTTAGTGGGATGCCCAGTGTTCCATTGAGAGAAAGAGAATGAGGGGGAGGAAAGAGGAAGGAGAGAGAGAGAAAAGAGAGAGAGAGAGAGAGAGAGAGAGAGAGAGAGAGAGAGAGAGAGAAGAAAGAAAGAAAGAAAGAAAGAAAGAAAGAAAGAAAGAAAGAAAGAGAAAGAAAGAAAGAAAAAGAGGTACAGTTACATATGTGCTCCCAATATATTTCTGTACTTAATAGACCACGAGAAAAGCTTCCATTTGTCTCTTGGGCTGAAACCCTGTAATTTGCTATGCTCTCGCTGCCAATCGTCAGAGATTTTACTGATGGCCTACAATATGGGAGACAATTTATTGGTGCCTGCAAATTGATCCACTTACCTATCTGTTAGAAATTGGTAGTATTGTGCCCTTTTCTGTTAGGAAGATAAACTATTTAATTCACAGAACCACTATCTCACCCTCAGAAAATGAAGAGTCAGTGTGTATTTGTGAAATAAATTTTCCATTTTGGAGCAGAATAAAAATGAGAATCGTGAGCATCCAGCCCAAAGCTGGTCGCGTGATTTCCGGTGAGGACACCTGCAGAGTACAGCATGGTGCACAGAGCTGAGTTGCAGAACATCAAACTCGGAGATACCCCTGACAGTGGAGGATGAAAAGTCACCCAAAGGCAGGGTCCCCTAAAAGTCACCGTGCACTACTTCTGCCTAGGTCCCTCCTCTACCAGGTGTTGTGCTGAATGATTTTTGAAAGTAAGTTCACTGAAGACTTATTCAAGCAGTGAAAATTTATCTTAGGCAATCAATAGGCCACTTTTACAAGAAACAAGTCCGAGAGTCCAAGAGGTATAAATAAGCATTCTACCTTCATTCAGTCAGCAAGAAGCTATTCCAAGAGGTGTATGGGGGTCACTTTTCAATTTGATGACAATGTTGGATGGGCAGAGAAAAAAGCCACTAGAATAAACAATGGTTCACCAATTCAGGAGACCTTGGGTCACCCATAACAACGAATAAATAAAAAACAGGGAGGAGATCCACTGGTTTTTGTGCAGTGCTAGAATGAGATTCACCACATAGCATGGCCTCTGTGCACAGAGGTCTCATCTGGACCTTAGGCTGGATTGGGCCTGCTAAACCTCAGGAAACCAGAAGGTCTTAATCTGGTTTAATACCCAGTCAGGGTCACCAGACTCAGCTGAGTCAGCACCAATGACTTGCTTCGCAGTATAATCGTGGAGAAGTAAAAGGGCTGACGCCATCCATCCACTAAGTGTTTCCCAGCACACAGGCCATAAGCCTAATGGAAAAGTGTCCCTGGTTAATGGCGCCCCTGCTAGTTTCCTGACAGGAGTTTTGCTGTGCCTTTTCCTGGATTGAGAGGGTTAGGCTTTGATGGGAAATGGCCAGCAGGTCGCTGCTGCCTCCCGGTTGCATGGGAGAGCCAGGTGGGTGCTGACTGTCCCTTCACAGGCAAGCCCCACAGGCTTCTCGGGTTGGAGGCAATGAAGCAGATCCCACAAGGCCAGCATACAGTCCCAGTGTCTTCTAAGAAAACTGAGGTCAGGCACCTATCTGGACCCCCAGAATGAATTTCCATGAGCCAGATGGAGTTCCAAGCTGCTGTCAGAACTCACAGCCTTCACATGAAGTCTGCTGGATGGAGAAAAACAGATCCTGTGCCCATCCTGCACGATCCCCAGTAACTCCACCCTCTCGGGAAGGCTGAGGAGCTCAACACAGCTAGAAAGAGTTGGGCCTGGGGAAGGGAGCCGTCCTGTAATCCCCTTGCTCCCGGAGGCTGATGCAGGAAGGCTGCAAGATGGAGTGCAGTGTGGACGGCTTAGTGAGTTAGTCAACCACGGTGCCCTGTACCTGCCTAAGTTTGCCTGAGACCCTCTCCCACCCCAAACCTAAATCTTTGTTTTCAGCTACATTTCCAGCCTTCTTCTTCTTCTTCTTCTTCTTCTTCTTCCTCTTCCTCTTCCTCTTTCTTCTTTCTTCTTTCTTCTTTCTTCTTTCTTCTTTCTTTCTTCTTCTTTTTGGCCAGCTCAGCCCACTCTGAGGGCAGGGCTGGCACAGCATGCCGTGCCAGGGATCAAACCACGGTGCCCTGTACCTGCCTAAGTTTGCCTAAGCAGGCACTTTAGACTGCTGAGCTATCTTGCCAGCCCCTCTAGGCTTCTTTTATTTATTACTTTTACATCGTGTCTCACTAACTCACTAAGCCGTCCACACTGCACTCCATCTTGCAGCCCTCCTGCATCAGCCTCCAGGAGCAAGGGGATTAGAGGACGGCTCCCTTCCCCAGGCCCAGCTCTTTCTAGCTGTGTTCAGCTCCTCAGCCTAAAACTGCCATACACAGCACGCTTATCTTCCTTCTAACCCACACACTTTGCCCACTTTTCCAATCAACACCTTTTCAGGTTCTAGTCTGTCTCACATCTGAAATTTCAGTCCTTTATTCTTCTATATTTTATTCTGACATATTTCTAACTTTAAAAAAAGTTCAAGAATAGAATAGTACAAAGAATTCCTGGAGACTATTTACCCAGATTGCTCAAATGTTAGCAGTTTACCTCGTTGGCTCTTTTGGTGGAGCTTTCTTTGTCCTGGTCTCTGCATGTCCCTCTGTCTCCGACTCTGTTTTTCTCTTCAGCCCTCACATACACACACCCATCTGCGAAACTGTTCTGAGCCTCTGAAATGTTACTTGCAGATCAGACCCCCTCCATCCCTAAAACTTCAGTGTGAATGTGGTAATTTTTATACATTGTTTTTTTTTTTTTTGTCTTTTTTTTTGAGACAGGGTCTCACTATGCAGTTCAGGCTGGCCTTAAGCTCACTTTGTAGCTCAGGCTGGTCTCGAACTCACAACAATCGTCCTGCCTCAGCCTCCCTAGTGCTGGGATTACAGGCATGTGCCACCACGCCCGGCATTGGTAATTTTTAAAGGTTATGAATAATTTTACATAAATACTGTTGGATTGTCAAAATCGGAAGCAAATAACCTCATTCTATTATTCGATCAAGAGACTTCTTGCGATTTCCCTTCGATAGCATTTCGGTTCATCTTCTGCCTCCCTGTCACAGCTCAGAGCACTCCATTGCTTGGGAAGATGGTATCTGAGGACATGAGCTCTTGCCCAAGTGTAATGATCCCAGTGCAGGATCCACTCAGCCCAGGCCATGGCTGCCTCCCATTCTTGCTTTGTAAGTCTGGCCCTGAGCAGGGGAAGCTCACTTGTGCATGACCCCATCACCACCTGAATGTCCCCACTCCCACTTATATACTTGGCACTGGGGGCTTCTTAGCTGCCTGCTCTTCCTACCTCCAGGTTCCTAGCCAAGGTGACCTCCACAGCAGCTTTCCACACTACATTATCTTGGAATGTATGGCCTTCGGCCATCTCCCTCAGGGTGCCCCAAGTCACCTGCTCTCCTGCCTGCATCCTGGCCCTCTTTCCCCTCATTTGCTCTGCACCAAAGCCCTTCATGCCAGGTTCACCCTCAGTCTAGGAAGTGGTGTGGAATGGCTGCCACGCCTGCGTCTTAAGTTTTTCCATCCACCTGGACTGGTGTTTCCTGGTGGCATCCACTTGCTGTTCAAACCCTAGCGCAAATGTCACCCCCAATGCCATGAGGGAGATTTGATTTTCCTTATGCGTCCCCCTATAACCAATTGCGCAGAAACAGGATGTAGCAGGCAGCCCACGATGCTCTACTTCCTAGCTGGGCACCCTCTGAAATCAGTATGGTTGGGTATATTGAAATGTCCCCAGCTCCTGGCAAAATCAGGAAACTGGTGTCCCCCTCACAGATCTACCTTGACAGTCACCAAGAGTTTCAGATAGAGACACAATAGCTTGACCAAGCAGCACCTTTAGCCTGTATGGAGCGAAAGTTCCCCACCCGGCCCCCAACCCCAGCCCTGCTATTGAGCTACCAAACATCCACAGGGCTGGCACTAAACAGGAAATTCCAAATTAGCCACTTTTTAGTTTAGGATTTTAAAACTGGCCCCTGAGCAGCAGACATTGCTGAAGGCTATTTCTTTTGAGCTAAGGTGCTAATGGATTAAATACCACATTTGCTTTTCTGTAGGGGGCCAAATGCTTTCACTTCAAAACAACACTGCTGGAGCACATAACAGAGGGGTGAGGAACTGCCTTGCAAAAGGAAAAGGAAAAGAACGGAAAAATCCAGGGGGCATTTCAGCTTCTGGTTAAACTCAGAAACAGACACAGCTGTGTTCTACCCCCTCACTACACCAGAGATAAAAGTATTAGCTGTGATCATAGAATACAGAAACATAAAATTCTTAACAAATTGCCATCAGTGACCCATTGTCATAAGTCTCCTTCAGAATCTTCCTCCTCACCTTGAACATGCTCATGCGTGACGCTGGCCACCTCCTACAGCAGCGCTGCAGTCCTCCTTCTTGAGGGTCATTCATTGCACTGTCCTGGCTGCCTCAGTGTCCTGAAAGGATTCAGAACATTTCCCTGGCGTGGTCGTTTTGATTTGGGGCAAGAGCCAGAAGTCACGGTAGTGCCAGCTCTGGAGACTAAAGTGAGAAGGACCGAGCCTCGTGTTTTACCAGCATGCCTTTCTGTTGGGTTGCACGTGGCAGCAGCGTCTGCCATCGTTTTAATCACAAGTTATAAAGACTGTCCTAAAAGAGGACTCCAGAGCTGCTTCAGAATGTGGTCACAATGGCAGGGTGAGTGAGTCCAAAGCAAAGGGAAGGGCATTGAGGGGTAGCCCGTGGTCAGGTGCCTTTTACTGCAAAATATTTTTAAAATTTAAACATTCACTGTGTATTCGATCACCTTATATACGATAAAAAGCAATCAAAAGAATGTAGAGAATCACGTGTATCCTGTGCCTTGAGTCCTGTTCCCGTCTTTGTCAATGTTTTTCCCCGTCTTTGTCAATCTTCTGGGACCTCAAGATGGAGCAGTGGGACAGAAAGACTGCAAGTTAGACCCCATTCAGGGCAAGTTAGCTACTTAAGGGGTCTCTCTCTCAAAATAAAACAATAAAGGGCTAAGGGTGTAGCTTAGTGCAGGCGTCTTGGGTTTGATGCTCAGTGCTACTGAAAAATAAAACATGGCCAGAGGTGGGGTCTGGCCTGGTGTTCAACAGAAGAAGCGCTGAACTAACCTATTCAGAGCTCCCCCTGCAGATGGACTTGTGAAACGAGCTTCTTCCTCTTGTCTGGATCAAGCATTGGAAACAGCCTCAGGTTCCCTCAGCTGAGGGTCTTTGTCCTGCGCCTGGGGCACAGAATTGAACTCTGCAGGTAGTGTTTCAATCTGTCAGGATCCAGTAGGCCTGGAGTCATGCATGGGTAGAAGCATGTGGTGATCCGATAGCTAAGCTAAGCACAAAAAGCAGGTAGCCTGTGACATCCTTGTTACCCTCATTTTTAGAAAAAGAAAATTATTGAAGAAAATTATTCACAACTCGAGGTGATCTGGCACTCAGTTCAGCACCTAAATATGTTCTGATAATTAAACAACCTGTTATCTCCTTCTGGTCTGCTGTACCCTGGGGAAGCTGAACACCAGCTTTCTAATCCTGTCTGTCTGGCTGCAGGAGGGTCAAGGGTCACCAACTGCCCTGACACACTGCACAGTGGACGCAGAGTGAGCCCTTGCCCAGGAAGCAGTTTCTGGCAGACAATTTGAGGTTTAATCGGTCCTCTTGTGACCCTGGAAGAGTGGCTCCTTCAGGACAAAATTCCTCTACCGTCTTCCAGCTCAAGCAATAGCTGGGACCTAGGAGCAGTTGTTCATTTTAAAATGAGATTCAAGTTGCCCATGTACCAACTCCCAACAATGGATGCAATCATTAAGCATTGCAAACATGAACTTAAAAACATTCTAATTTTTTTAAAAATGGACTAGATAGCTTACTAAGAATAAAGCCAATATGCAAAATCCACTTTGAAAGAAACAAATTATTTTTCAAGGAAAAGAACAGCCTCATATTTATTGAAAGGAAATGTGAATTTCTGCATGGCTTATCAATGAATTGTTCTCTATGAAGAAAGAATGGAAGTTGTTTTGGAACTGTGTAGAAAGGGACCGGGAGTGACATACATAGATGAAGAAGGTCTGTGACCTGCGTGGAACAGGAGGCTGGCTCTATGGTGATGCTGGAAGCAGGATGTGCATACAACCATCCAGAGTGGGTATGACAGAAACACAGAGCCCCGAGCCACATGCCCACAGGGAGCACTGTGGAGAACGCGTGGGGGATCTTATGCTCCCAGGCCAAGGCCCCTGGCATTGGACTCACTCTTCCAGAATCTTGAGAAGACCCATAATGCACAGGCTAAGTGGGGATCACCGTGCAGCTCTGAGGGAAGCAAGGAGTTTCCGTTAAGGCATAAGTAGCACTCGTGTGTGTGTGTGTGTGTGTGTGTGTGTGTGTGTGTGTGTGTGCTCGTGCGTGTGTGCTCAAGATCTTGCCCAGAGACTAGGGTCCCAGGGAGGGGCTGCTGCTCCCTTGGCCAATAGGGGCAGCAAAGGACAGAGAAGCTCCCAGGATCCCAGCAAGCCTGATAGGTTAAGAGGAGAGGGGAGCTGTGCAAATGCAAGCAGATGCTCTCCCGCAAAACAACACTAGCAATAAAAATGGTTCAGAGCACTTCCTATGTGGACACCCTCCCTTTGCTCTTTCCTTTACAGCCTGGGCTGCTGTCTCTTCCTCTGTGGCCTCAGTTTCTGCTCTCTCTCTTGTCCTTCTCTCCACAGAGATGGAATAGTTGCAAATATGAGGGAAAGAAAGCCCAGGCCTGCACAGGCTTGGGCCATATGCCGGTCATCCTGGCACTCAGGAGGCTAAGACAGAGGAACACTGAACATCTGTGACTAGCCTGAACTATATAATAAGACTTCATTTCTAATGAACCAAAAGGAAGGAGCCCGGGCCCAAGAATCACATGGATGTTGACTGACTTCTTTGAATTCCTCCCAGGAGACGGAGCTTCTCACTGCTTATATGACCCATACTTTTACAAATTATTTATTTAAAGCACACATTATTGCCTTTGCTGCAGGTAAAATGAAAAGAAAGGATCCATTGTTGCTTAGGAGAGGGTGAGACTTATGTGAGTCAGAAACGAAAATATTTTGAATATTAAACATAGCCAATGACCACCTCGCAGGATGGCACAGTAAATTTTGCAAGTCTTTCTTGGTGAAATAATTGCAGATCTCTCTTAGATAATGGCATGGAATGCACAATCTTTGGGATGTATCGCAGGAAGAATACTATTCAGGCAACTGGCAAACTTTGATGGTAGACCATGAGTGACAGAATAGTTTTACATTGATGTTAAATGTCCTGATGTGGATAATTATGCAGGAGAATGTTCTCATTCTCAGGAAAAGATAATGAGCCATGTTGTCTTCAATGTATGGGCAAATTGCTCCAGAGAAAATATACTATAAATGCTTACACATGCGCAAACACACAGCCAGCATAGCTGAGAGTACAGATGTGCAAAATATAAACAGCTGGTACATTTGAGTAAGCATTATATGGGCTTTATCCTTGTCTCGCAACTGCTGTACAAATTCAAGAGATATACAAGCAAAAGCCAAATTTTAAAATGTGCTAGAAAGAATTATTATTTTGACTTGTAATGTTGAGAATGTTTTGAAGATGTTTTCCTTCTTTTTCACTCCCATGGTTGACTTTACCCAACACATAATGAAGGTTCTCTGAGTGTGATTTGATGTACGTGGGTGTGAATTCCTCATGGACCAAAGATTGCATGGAAAGGAGCTTCAATAAGATAATTAGAAAATAGAGACAGAACAGGAAAATGTTGTGCTATCAGGAGGTGACATTTTTGACCCCTGCTCCTAGCCATGTTGGAGCGATTGCCACTGGGCTTGGAATCCTCTCAACTTAGTCACAAAGGCTGAACTCCCTTGCGTCTTCTGAGTGCTGTTTTGCAGGTATTTCTCCAAGTAGTCCAGACTCCACTCAAAGTAAAATGAACCATCCGCAATCCTTCCCATGGGAAGAAATATTGTCTTTTCAGTATTATAGTCTCTAACAAAATGACATGTTCCTGATGTAAGATAGGCTTCTTCTGCAGAAAAACATTCCACCCTGGAACTTCCACAGGAAGAAAGGCAGGGGCCTCTGGGGGAGGGGTTTGCTCTGGTGAAACGACCACTCCCTCATCCTGCATGCAGAATGGGCCTTTTCACATAGAAGAGCCCAGAAGAATGACTGGGGAAAGGGGGGCTGAGACTCCAGAGTGGAAGGGGCTGGCCTGGTGCAGCTCTGCCCCTTGGCACTTAGCAGGAGTAAAGAGTGCCCTATGCAATCTAGGCTCAGCTTCAGGCTTTACACAAAGGGCGATGGTCCATCCTGGGCTGCACCTGCTTTGACAGGCAGGCTGGTCCTCTGATTTCCTTGTGTGGCTGCTTGCTTGAGTGTTTGACTTTGCATGGTGCAGCCAGGGGTGACTGCGGGGGAGGGGTGGCCCAGATCATGGAGATGAGGCAAGGTTTTCTGTTCTGTTTCTTTCCCCATTCTGTCCTCCCTTTCTCTCAATCCCCACCTCCTCTCTCTCTCTCTCTCTCTCTCTCTCTCTCTCTCTCTCTCTCTCTCTCTCTCTCTCTCTCTCTCTCTCTCTCTCTCTTTCTCTCTCTCTCTCTGTTTACTTGTTACTTTAAAAAAATCCACCTTCCCTGCTCAGATTCCAGACCATTTCAGAGTTCAGTGAGGCCTCTCCTCCTGGCACACCAAGCTACTTCAAAGCCAGGCCATCCTAAGTGAAGGAGAAAGTTTGTTCAGGTGGCTTGCATCAGCGGAGCTTTGGGGAAGGCACAGGGAGCCCAGACAGTGGCCCACTGTCTCAAGCACCCCTCCCTCCCATAGGGGCTCAACAAAACCCAGAAACACAGACCCCTGGTCTCAGGCATTAGCCAGAAGCTGGGTGATACCGAACTGCCCTCGCATTAGAGCCCTGTTCTCAAGGTTGGGATCAGACCCTGAGGGCACGGAGCTGTCAGTTAGGGATAACTCCAGCCACAGTCTGCAGAGGGGGCTTATCACCTAGCAACTCTTGCTTTCAGGGCGCAGCCCCGGGGCTCTGCCTGAAGCTGAGAGCCATCTTGCAGACAGTGAAGAAAGCTTTCACTCTGAGCTTTCACACAAAGCCTTCAGGTCCTTACTAGGGCCTGGGTGACATTTGACTAGAAATGGGGTTGTGGGATCTGGAAAGAATTACCAGCTTCTTGTTTTGCAGATGTTTCCATTGGAGGATTTAATGGAAGGATCTGGTGAAATAATCGGAAAATCTAAATTCAGGCTGAGGCTGGAAATCTCCTTTCCCAGATAGGAGAGAGCAATCGGGCATAGAAGCTGGCATATTCGCCCTCACATTGCTTATTTTATGCTGAGGGGGAATTTGGCAACAGTTGGAAGGGGAGGGAACATGGTTACCACGGGAACTCTGCCTCTTCCTTTATCTACCATGGCAGGGCATATAGAAAGACGACAAGCATAAATCCTATTAAGAAAAGCACGGGGTTAGGCACTGCTGATTAGGGCACCTCGCAGAATTTACTACTAGACGGTATGCTTGGTACACACGCGTGCGCGCGCACACACACACACACACACACACACACACATACACACATACACTCACCCCACTCACATTCCTGAGAGTTGTCTATTCATTAGATTGTTGTTGATTTTTCTAACCCAAGCAGAATGAAAGGACAAAACAGAGGGTGGAGAAGAAGAAAGCCTTTGATATTCTGCTGCTATCTACAGTAACAAAGGGGCACCCTACAAATGTTTTAAAAATAGCAAATGCAAAATACCCAGCAGGCTGCAGGGTGTAAATTAGGCGCTCTTTACGGAATTAAAGATTTGGTTTAACAAAGCTTTTTTGTAGGTCAATAGCCTCCTTTGCGTTTCGGCAGGAACCCTGAGCTCCAGGGCCGTTTTTTTTTTTCCGGAATCTAGAAGTTCCTCCCTCTCTCGCCTCCACTGACCAGCTCTGCTGGTGCTTCATAAGGGGGGTGCGGTTTGTAACGTATGATCCTGAGTTTCACACCCACCCACGCCTATGGATGCCCTGCCCTTGATCAATGAAGCAATTACCCTTTTTATTCCTTTGCTTTTATATTTAAGTCATGCATATTGGTACCAGTCTTCAGAGAGCCAGAAAACAAACAAAATCAGGGTCATTGATTGTCCAGTCAGTCAGAGAACAGAAACAAATTTTGGAGAAATCCAGTCTTAAAGCAAAAAAGTTGCAAAAAACAAACAAACAAGAAACAAGGCCTCTTTGCCAGTTGCTATGTATTTAAAGGGCAAGGAGGTTAATCCTTTATTATCCAACAAGATAAGATCCTCCTCCCTGTAACCAGCACAGCTTTGACAGTGGGTTTATTCGCATGCTCCCCAAATCTCAGCACGCAGATGCAGATGGAAAGCTACTTAAGCCCAGCAGGACTTGTTTCCCTGTTGCCATTTGTCAACACCGCTGCAAACAGAGGAGCATTTTTGAAAGAGCAGAAAGCTTGGATAACCTTGAACAAATCTATGTGTGTACGGGGTGTGTGTGTGTGTGTGTGTGTGTGTGTGTGTGTGTGTGCATGAATGGAAATATGTAAATTCTGCATTGGCTTATATTTTTTAAAAAATCAATATTTTAACTTACAAAAAAGCCCTTGGCAAATATATCACAAAATATCCCATAATATAAGCCCAAGTTACATCCAATTTACAAAAATTAAACTTTTCTCATTGGTGGAGATAAAATAAATGCCAATATATAAATCATTTTCACGACGCACACCCACCTTAAATTATTTTCCTTGGGAGAGTAAAAATATTTAAATTAAGCTTATTGTAAATGTGCAGAACATTTTTTATAAATGCCTTTAATCGTAAGTTCTATCTAGCACACAGACCATTCCTGCATTTGGAGCATGCTGCTTGGAATTGAATCTGAATATAGTAGAAAGAAATTGACTTTTCTTTTTTTTTTTTTTTAAAAAGGAACATCAGTAGCAATCAAAATTCACTTTATTAAGCAGCAGATTAATGTTGCCGGGATTCTCCTGTGCACTGTCATGCCGGTTCCCTAGGAGATGATGGAATTTAACTGCTTCGGTGCTGTAGGAGCTGGATCCATCTGGAAGCTGCTTCCTGAAGTACAGAGGCTGGGCCACAGCTCCCATCTCAAAGGGCCCCTGGTCTGCAGGAAGAGCCACACCAAGGCCACCTCTTGCTACTAATTCGTCTCCTCATATATTTTGGAGGTATCTTGCCTTATGAAATTTTTATTCTTCTGCTGTGTACCTATAAACTGTATCCTTTGTTAATCTGGTCAGTTCTTGGCTGTGATCTGTC
>PVKA01024527.1:0-34111 GCA_004027165.1 Ctenomys sociabilis | reverse complement strand
AAAAAACAAAAAAAAAAAAAAAAAAGTTAAAACTCAGGTACACGGATATGAAGAAATTCTTTATACTTAGGCAATGTAGTCGTAGTGGAAAGGCTTTACTTAAGAGGTGATCTGTATTTCAAAAGACAACACCAGTCTTCACTGTACCTGTCTGTTTCACTGTACCTGTCTATGATTAGTGGGGACGGTTCTAACCAAGAGGCCCTTGGTATTTGCCAGCCATGGCTACTCACAGTGCCTGGCCCTCCTCCCATAGTTTTCTCATGTTCTGATCTCTACAGCACTGACGATTTAATTTCTCTCCAAATGTGCTCCTCCCCTAGGGTCCCTATTTCATCACCATCATGTTAGACTCCAAAGTACAAAGTCTGAGTGCAAACCCTTTCATTGCTCTCTCACCTCCCTGCCCTACCTATAAATATCTCTAGAGTTTATCTATTTTTCCCATCCCTGCAGCTAGTGTTCTAGACAAAGCCATTATTATCCCATTGACAGGGTGTTTTAAAAATCTAACTGACTACATATAGCTCAACTCCCATGTAATCTGTGCTCTATAGGGCAAACAGTGATACTTTGAAATTTGTACCTAATTGTCAGTGCATTTCACTCAAAACCTCTCAGTGTCTCTTCAATGCTCATAGATAAAATGCAGTAATTTGGTTCATAGGATCTGGACCAGTGATATAAGCCTGTGAGAGGTTTCAATGATAACCAAGGTGTGGCACACATGCCATATGTTAGCTACCACTGATCTAGACCTATACTTCAGAAGTGGGCTACTTCAAACTTCCAAAATGTTGAATTCCTCTTGGCCTTCAAGCCACCAAAAAACCTTCTTCCCAATCCTTGGTTGATTAACTCCCACTTCCATATAAAATATCACTGTCATCACACCCAAACATGAGCATGCAAGCAGTGTCACAGCTAGGTGTCCCAAAGCTTCCGTGCTCATCAGTAGCATTTTCTGCAGATGGCTGGATCTAGTGCGTGAATGTGGATGAAGGGTGAGTGGTACTGGATTAGCCCACTAATTGGTTTATCATCATTCTGGGTGTGGATAGTAGGAAATCCAATACTGGCTGTGGGTACACCACTCAAAACGCCTGAATGGGGTAAAAGGGCAAGGGAGGCTTGTTTGCTGCTTGCTGCTGCCTGCTCACCCTGCATGGACTATTTCTCCTCTATAATTACTCTGTCATGCCACCCTGCCTTAGAACCTGCCAACTATGGACTGAAACCTCTACAAACTGTGAGCAGAAACAAACCTTTCCTCTTTTAGCTTTGAGTGCCAGGTACTTTTGTCTCAGCAATGAAAATGTAATTAAAACAGGTAGTCTCCTAGCTTCCCATTGCCACCCCAAGATCATTACTCCTCAGCCCATTCCTTTGTGTGCTATTTTTCAATGAATGGGTTCTTTTAAACCTCTTCTTTATAGAAGGGGATGCAAGCCAGTGGTCAGTGGAGTGTTTAGCATGTGAAAGACCCTTGCTCCAAGCTCCAGCACTTCCTCAAAAACAAATTTTTTAGTAACCTTCTCTCCTTGCTTCAAATGAACCCTATACAGAAGCCACCTAAAAGCAAGGGGTTTCAAAGCCATCTTTATTGAGCTCCTTTTCTCCTGAGGCATTTCCTCCATAAAATCTTTCTAGTCCTAAGATGTGGGACTAGAAAATCACTGTGCTATACTACACCTGCTCTAAAGCGGCAATGCAATGCAGCAAAAGAAGCAACACAGGCTCAAATCCTAATTCTGCTCCTTACTACTTATAAGACACGGAGCAATTTGCACTCTGAAGATCCATTTCCTTATGTATAAAACTGAGATATTTCCATTTTTAAGTCAGTGAGGCCAGGCCTACTGATACACACCTGTAATCCCAACACAACAGTGAGCCTGCAAGTTCAAGGCCAGCTTGAGCATCTTAACAAGATCCTGTCTCAAAACAAAATTTTAAAAATAAATAAAAGGCTAGAAAACGTAAGTTAGTAGCAGAGCAGCTGTCTACCACCAGCAAGGTGTTGGATTCAATTTCTAATAACACCAATAAAACAAACAAACCAAATTAAAGAAAATAAAAGAAACTCAATGGGTGGAATAGAGAGAAGTTTGTAAACAATGATGCTTGGAATATTGGCACACAGCAGGAAGTTTGTAAGATGGTTTATCATCTCAGTAGTAAAGCTTATTTAGCATTAACTGGATCCATAATAATGAACAAAGAGATAAACAGAACACAAAGTCTAGAAATAAGTTAGTAAGTCGAGCACACAGTAGTATACACTTGCAATCCTAGTACTCAGGAGGCTGAGACAGGAGGATAACATCACCATGAGTTTGAAGCCAGTCTGGGCTACAAAGTGAGTTCAAGGCCAGCTTGAACAACATAGTAAGACACTGGTACCCTCTCCCCAAAAAGTAAAGAAATTAATAGCTACATAAAGATAGATACAATATAAATGTGTTTATACACATGCTTGTGAAATAATTTAATTTTCATAAAAATATTAACAAAATCCAATAGGAAAAGGTCTTTCTAACAAATAGGTCTAATAAAACAAAATACTAGAATAAAAAAAAAGAATCTCAGTTCCTGCTTTACATACACAATTAATTTGAAATAGTTGAAATAGTTTATGTAAAAACTAAACTTTTCTAAAATTTGTAGAAAAAACACTAGGAGAAAAACCTTTATGATCCAGTAACAGACAAAGGGCTCTTAGCCAGATACAGTACTAACTGCCCATAAGGTCAGGTACTCAGGAAGCTGAGGTAGAGAATTTTAGTTCAAGACCATCATGAGCAATTTAGTGAAACTGTCTCAAAAAGGGGTTAGGCCCTAGATAGAGAGGAATAATCTTAAAAGAAAAACTGCTAAATTTTACTCCATCGATGTTAAAAATTTCTGTTTGTCAGTAACAGGCAAGCATGATGGCACACACTTGTATTCACTGTACTTTTAAGGCTGAGACAGGAGGGTCATCACAAATTTAAGGCCAACCTGGACTTAACAGTGAATTCAAGGCCAGCCTGAACTATATATGGAGATTCTCTCAAAAAAAAAAAAAAGAATGCTAATAGAAAAACAGATTAAGTAACAGACTAAAAGAAATTTTCGTAAAAGATATACTTGGCAAAGAACAGTTATCTAAGCTATATAAAGAACTATGGTAATCCAATGTTAAAGGGAAAAAATTCAGTTTTGTGAATAGACAAAAGATTTGAGTAGACACTAGCCAAAGAAATGTGTATAGCCAAGCATAGCAACGGACATCTATAATCACAGCACTCAGGAGGCTCACCACAAATTTAAGGCCAACCTGGGCTACATAGCAAGTCCAAGAGCAGCATAGATTACATAGTAAGACCCTGTCTCAAAAAAAAAAAAAAGAAAAAGAAAAAAGGGCTGGCACAATAGCTCAGTGGAGTAAGTGCCTGTTTAGGCAAGTGCAGGGACCGCGGCTCGATCCCTGGCACCACAAGCTGTGCAGGTGCTGGCCACCCCTGGGCCCGCTAAGCCAGGAGCAGAGACCACTGAGACTACATGTGGTAGCACACGCATGGGGAGATTTGAAACAGGAGGATCACTGTGAGTCTGAGCTGTGTAGTGAGATCCTATACCAAATACACTAAAAAAAAGAAAAAAGAAGAAGAGGAGGAAGAAGAGGAAGATGAAATGTTTATAAATAGCTAATGAGCAAAAGTTCAATACCATTAGTTATCAGGATGACACAGGCCACAATGAGACATCACTATACACCCACCATAATGACTAAAATTAAAGGTCTAGCAACAAATATGGGCAAGCATGTTCTGTGGATCAGATCTATTATCTCCCCAGAAAGCTGGAAAGAGACAGGGCTTTAGGCAGGTGCATGGATCAGAGGTACTGTACCCACTGACAGATGCATCCACTAGGGAGTGCGCTGAGCTGCGAGGCAGGCCTGCTAGAGGCAAGCAGCTTGGTGAGAGCTGCCAGGCTGATTCTCCCTCCCCAGCCCACTCTTCACCTTGGTCCTCAGCTCCTTTCCACTACAGTCCTCAGCCACACCACTGTGGCCCTGGAGCCAGATGACCATGGGCTGTAACCACAAACCAGGACAGACCTCCATCCAGTGTTGAGTACTGTGGCTCAGGAGTGAGAAGGTGACTAAAACGGACGCGGAGCATCTGGAACTCTCATATACTTTTGGTGGCCACTTTGGGAAAGGGTCTAATAGTTTCTTATAAACTAAACAGATACCTTATGAGCCATTTCCAGTCTAATAACCTCAAACTTAAAACATCCTAGGTACCCAGCTATGGGTCAAAGGAACATGCGAGGGGAAAAAATGACTGAATTCTGAAAAACACAATCTCAAAAAGCTTCCCCAAAATACATACTATCGGATTTTATAGAACAGAGAGGGTGATCTTTGGTGAACTAATAAAGACAAGAAAGTTGGTCATGAGGCTGGCTGATGAGGTCCTTTCCTTTCCTCATGAAAATACAGACTACCAAGTATGAACTCCTGCCCCTCAACCTCACACTGCCTTTATTATCTCTTTTGCTCTCTTCCCAGAGAAAAGGATGTCACCACTTCTGCCAGAGGTAGCATAGCACCATGCTTAAAAGGCAAACTCTGTAATCAGACTTCTTGGGTGGTTTTCTTCACCATGATAATAGTAGAAATTGGCAGGGTATGATGGCACATGCTTGTAATCCTAGTGCTTGGGAGACTGAGGCAGGAGGACTGCTGTGAGTTCAAGGTTATATAGTGAATTTGAGGTTATATAGTGAGTTTGAGGCTATATAGTGAGCCTGAATTGCAGAGCAAGACCCTATGTCAGGAAAAAGAAAACAAACAGAAGCAACAATAATATCCCATGAGAATTAAATGAAGACAGCTGCAAAGCATTTAAAATAGTATCTGAGGGGCCGGGGAGATGGTTCAGGGGAATAAGCGCTTCCCTGGCAAGTGCAAGGGCCTGAGTTCAATCCCCGGTTCCACCAAAAATAAATAAATAAAAATAAAATAAAATAGTATCTGAAGGGCTGGGGATATATATCAGTGACACAGCAGCTGCCTGGCAAAGCACAAGACCCTGAGTTCTATTACCGGCACCAAACAAACAAATAAATAGTTGAAAATAATTGAAAGCAAATTCTACTACTTGCATTGCTGAACTTATCTTCCCCCTCCAGCACCCCTGCCACCACCCTGTAACTCTTCATTCCCCCAAAGGCTCTGAAGTTTGTCACCTTCAAATAAGAAACAAAAGTGTCTTTTTCCAGCCTTGAGCCCCCTTCTTACCTCGGCAAGTACCTTTTGTCCTTTCATTTCCAAGCTTCTTTAAGAAATAATCTAGAAAAGGGGTCACTTTCTCCTGCAGTTCTTACTTTTTCAGGTTCAGCAACCCTCTACCCTTACCCTAAACATGAGTGGTCACATGAATGACTAATGACCTCTCAGCTACCAAAATGAATATTTTTCAGGCACTGTGCCTTTCTATAGCCTGGCATGAGGTCCTGCCCTGAAATTCATTCCTCCCAGATTCTCAGACACTACAGTCTCCCTCCTCCCACCTGACTTGCTCCTCCTCCAGCTCCTCTCACCACCTCTTTCCCTCTGCCCTCTCCTGATGATCTTCTACTCCCCTCAATTCCACACCAACCCCTCTACAGCCTTCTCTAATCACTGCAGCAGGTGGTCCCACCTACTTTTTCAGCATCTTCACTGAAATACAACCAGCATCCAGGGATGGTGATGCACACCTATAATCCCAGAACTTAGAAGCTGAAGCAGGAGAATCACTGAGCCTGAGGCCAGCCTGGGCTAAACAGTGAGCCCAAGGCCAGCCTGGACTACATAGTGAGACCCTACCCACAAAAAGAGATGCCCTCCCAATCATTTAGTGTGGTCCTGTCAATTGTGCCTTTTAAACATCTCTCAAACATCTCCACATTTCTATCTTAGTTTAAATGTATTCACACAGTTCAAATGCATACCATCTCTTAACTGGACTATTAAATGAGTTTTCTGACTTTTCTCCTTCAGGTCTCTCAAACTCATTTTCTATTGTATGGTCAAAATGAATTTTCCAAATTCCAATCTGGTGTCATGTTCCCATTTAAAACTCCTTGCTGGCTTCTTTTCAAGATAAAATTCAAGCTCCTCATCTTAACATACAAGAAAAATTGTCTATTAATACTTACCTCTTCAGGCTAACACTTCCCATTATTATGTCCTTAGTTTTTTGTTTTGTTTTGTTTTGTTTTTTTCCCCTGATTGTCATTTACCATTCTTAGTGCCAAAGACAGAATTTAGTCTGAGGTAGACACAGAATACTGCTGGGATAAAATAAAGCTTGCACTGACAGATGCCATGGTAGAGCTGCAATAGGACATTCTGAATATACTCAAAAAAGCAGCAGTCCTGCCTAGGAGCAGCATAAAGAACAGGACAGAAAAAAGAATCTAGGCAAAAGGTCAATGTGAAGCCAGGTCATCAATCACCATCAATTCCACCTTAACAACTGCACACTTTACCTTGTGTTAACCTCAGAAGACTGATATCAGAGTGGAGGTTCAGAAGTGTACTGTAACTTTTGAAACTTGGAAAACAGATAAAGGCACATAGGGAGTTAGGAAGCTATGGCATTATGTGGGAAAGAGAACTGAATGACCCCAGAGAAGAGAATAGATTAGAATAACATGTCAAAAGGGGAACAAATACACAGGCTCTGCCTGAATGTGGGTAGTAATTCACACAAAGTCAGAGATGGATGGAAATTCTTGAGCCAGTTAAATAAAATACTAAAACTATTAATCAAAAAGAAATTTAAAAACTGGTAGGTGAAGTTTCAAGAGAAAGGCGTTAGTTTAATTTAGGTATTCGTTTACTCGTTTATTAAAAATGAGTGCCAAATAGAAGTCAGGCATCATGTGCAGCGGGACTAAAACGAGAGTAAGGTATTATCCCTGTTCTCAAGAAGCATTCCATCTAGCTGGTGCAGAGGCAGGACACAGGCAAGTCAGTTAGAATTCAGCACCTTCTGCCAAGAAATACGATAGGAGTACCTGCTCACCCATGTTTACTGCAGCACAATTCGTAATAGCTGAATGCGGAACCAACTTAGGCGCCCATCCACAAATAAATGGATTGAGAAAATGCAGTGGAAAATTTACAAAATAAGTTTTACTCCAACATAAAGAAGAGTAAGATTATGTCATGTGTAGGAAAATGGATGGAACTGGAGATCATGTTAAGCAAAATAAGCCATTTTAGAACAAGTATCACACCTCTTCCATATGTGGAATCTAAGGTATTAACGTGAAAGTGGAGACTATTACTAGATAAAATGAAGGGAATAGGGTAGAGGGAGTTTAAAGGATGTTAATGGGGGGCTATGATATGGATATGATCAAAATATACTTATATGCATGTGTGAAAATACCATACTGAAACCCAATATTGCATAAAATTAATGGGCACTAATAAAAATATATATTTTTTAAAAACCCTTTATCATTGCCAAGAGTTAGGACAGAGTGCTAAAAGAAAACAGCTCTTAAGTTACAAAAATTCTAAAAAATAAGCAGTGTTAGGCCAGGCAAAGAAGGGCATTTCAGGTGAAAGGAACAGCATATCCCAAGGGCCTCAGGTAAGAGAACACACACTGGGCACCTCTACAAGTAGTCTAATAATAAGTCTGAGGGAAGCACTGAAGATAAGGAGCTCCCTTCTGAAATGCCCTGCAGGCAGGAGAAAATCAGGTTTTGAGCTATCAAATTCAGATATGTATTATACTTTCAACCTTGTCTTAGAATCACTGTTGGTGGACATCCTATTAGAACAGATTGTGTACACTTTTATCTCCTCCATCACTTTTGCTTAAGGTCAAAGCCCCGGCTATGTAAACAAACAGCACCAGTGGGACCATGCTAAGCTGGGGATGCATTCCCTATCTAAAGATAGCAGCCATTTACTCAATTTCAGTAGTTTACTGCCTTGCTTGAATGTCAGCTCTACCTGGAGTTTTTCCTCCTCTTTAAGAAAAGCTGAAAATTCCGATTTTATATAATTATTTCCCATTTTAAATCCTGATAATTAATCACATTTTAAAAGCAAAACAACACTGACAGCCAAACTGTGTCTGTGGACAGATTTCCACAAGGGACACCCATGTGGCAATTAGACAAAGCCCGCTAAGTTATGGAACTTTAGATGCGCTACTGCTTTCCCACTACTTCAAAGGATACTCAACTGGTATCTTTGTAGCTCTCTTGGGAAAGGAACTGATTCCTTTTAAGCAATATGAGGCCCAAACAGGCAGTGTTTTTATGAAGCTTTTTTTGTGCACATTTTAAAGCAAATTTCTGCCTCCCATTATTATGTTAGCCCACCAATTTCTGGCATCACTGAGACACATTACTAGCCTGCTATTGCAACCTAAGAAGTCAAGCTTTCAGGTAAAGCAAAAGAAAACGCATGGCTTGAGGCTTGGTGGAATTTCTAATGAATAAAACATGATATATGACAGTTCTTTGATCTCTTTAAAGACACCAAACAAATGTTTGCAACCAGTGACACACTGTGTGTGTGGGGGGGGGATGAAATATAACAACAAATTATGGCAACGAATCAAATAGTTTCCATTGTGAGAAACCAACAGGGAGAAGGGAAAACAAGGCAAAAGGGAAAGTAAAAGTTGCTGGCCTTTGAGAAATATCAGGCACCTTTTAAGACATTTTTGATAAAATACTGTATAAGTGTTTAGCAAAGGTACAGCAAAATCGTAATTTTCAGAGACAAAGCTGCTTTTTAACCAGCTAGCATAAATAGTCTCTGAGCAAGAAATCAGGATCTAGAAAAGCTAAGTGCTTTACTCTACAGAAAAAAAATAAATAAATAAAACTAAAATAATTTGTTCTTAAATTCAAACAGTACCTGAAGCTTTAATACAGTATTTACTAAGTCACGTTGCTTTTAGAAGCTTTTAATAAATGTAGCACGATTCTCAATATCAAAACATTGTGGCACAGTTAAAAACATAAAAGGTTATAAAGTCCACGGGGCAGTTACCACGATTTTCAAACTGCTTCCCTCCAATTCTGAAAACAGTGGAATGTGCACCAGTAACGTGAGGTGTGTGTACACGCGCGTGTGCGTGTGTGCGCGCAGATACTACTGAGGGCGAGCAAAGTAAAGCAACGCAAAGCAGGCCAGGATCCCGCTGGCAGGCAAGCTCGCAATTACTTAGCGCTGCATTGTGGCCACATCATTCTTGATCCAGTAAAACGAATCTACTGGACACCTAAAACGGGAGGGTGACAGCAGCTCTGCCCGGGGACCGAGAAGGCGGAAAAGTGGGCCTGCTTTGACCTCCACGGAAAACTGAGGCTCTCCAGCTCTGGTCTCCGCATCAGGGGCAGGGGCTCTACCTCCCAGCGACTGGCTCTTTCGGACAAGCTCTCTCCCGGGTTTCCAGCGGCCTCCCCAGCCCGCCGGAGTGAATATCAACACCGAGAGCAGCCGAGCGCGGGGGCTCTGCGGGCGCGGCGATCCGGCGGCGCTGTCCGATCCCAGGAGACAGCGCCGCGCCCGCGGGGGGCTGCCGCGGGAAGCGGGGCTCGGCGCTTGCTCACCTTCTTCAGTGCTGACACCAGCAGCCCCCGCCACTTGGGCGCGTTCTCCTCGCTGAAAAACTCGTAGGGCAGCTGCTGCGCCTGCATGGTGCCCCGGGACGCCTTCGGCGGGCAGAGGGGCGACGGCGGCGGCGGCCGGCGGGAGCCGCGAGAGGGCGAGCTCGTCGCTCGGGGCAGGGCCGCGGGCCGCGACCCGCACACGGCCCGGCCCCCTCGGGCGCCGCGCGGCCGCGCTAGCCTCGGAAAGGCGGCTGAGGGGCGAGGCCCGCACCCGGCCGCGCACCCGACCCCGACCCCGACCCCGGCACCGGCCGCGGACAGCGAACGCAGCCCGGCGGCGGCGGTGGCGGCATCCCGCACCCGGCCCGGGGCCAGGCCCCCGCCCCGCCGGGGCCGCCCGCCCTCGCCCTCCGCCGGGGCTGCGCTCCGGGCCCGGCCTGGCCCTCCGAGAGCAGGCGGATGGGGGAGGACGCGGAGGGCGCTCGGCCGCGGCGCCCGCCTGCCCAGGGGACACGCGGGGCCGAAGAGTCTCCGGGCCGGGCGTAGCGGGCCAGGGGCCCGAGGGAGGCGCGGCCCGAGGTCGCGGCCGGGAATCCGGCTCCGAAGCCGCCGCCGCCGGTGCAGCGCCCGAGCTTCCTACTAGCGAACTGAACCTGCTCGCCACTGAGCATGCGCCGCCGGTCTGGGCTGGTTCGCTCCGGGTTTTCCGGCTCCCCGGAAAGGAGGCGGAGCCGACGCGCGGGGCGGGGAGGTCGCAGCCCTGGGTGGCTGCGCCCCTTGGGCTACGGGGGCGGGACGAGAGCCGGGATGCCGAGCCGGGGGAGCGGCGCGCGGGGCTGGCGGGGCGGGGCTGCGCGCCCGTACACCCTCCCATTGTGTGGTCCACGGCCCGCGTCCCCACCTCTCGCCTGGAGGCTGGGCCTTTGGCTTCGGGAACGAGGGAATGCGTGCGTACGAGTGTACTTTGTTCCCCCACAGGAAGATAAGGACTGCCCGGAGCTTGCAGTGTGTAGTAAACAGACTGCGAAAGATAGGGCTCCTGCTCGCGAAGCCTGCTGCTTAGCGGCAGAAGCAATTGGAGTGTTCCGTCTTTCCATGTTATCAAGAATAAAATATGTACGTATAGTATTGATTTTGTGTGCGTTCAGATTCATTCTGTTCAAACCCGCTTCGCTTCAAATATAAACTCCAAGAACATTCACCTCCAGTGGAAATTGAGATCTCCGCAGATCCCAAATCTCTGATGAGTCTACGCCTAAACAGTTCCATGTGTACGTGAGCAGATCCTAGTGCCCTCTCAATCTGTCTTTTCTTTCACAGCTCTCCCCACTAGGTAATAAACTCCCGGAAGGGTGATCTTTTTCACTTGGGTCTCCTCTGACCACAACAGGCACTTAGTGTTTATGGAATGCGAAAGAAGCAGTATCTGTAAATTGTTACTCTATAAACCAGAAGTGCAGAGGCTTCTTTATAACTGTATCACTGTGTGATGTGACACGCGACACCTTCAAGGTTTATGGTTGAGCACTTTCTCAGTATGATCTTATTTAATTCTCACAGCAACCCTATTATTTTCATTTCACCAATGAGCAGCCAATTTAGAAAATTAACCTGGGCTGAAACTGAAATCGTGTTATGATATTCTGGAGAATAACCAGTATCACATAAATGAGAAATGTTTAAAATGTTTTATTTTTTGCAGGACCTCTTTGCGAATCTAAATGCCTTAGATTCTTTCTCCTGTATTATTATTATTTTTTCCTTCTTATTTGAGACAGGGTCTTGCTATACAGCTTAGTCTAGTCTCAAACTCGCTTCGATCCTCCTTTTTCAGCCTCCCAAGTGCTGGTATTACCATGCCTAGTACATTCTTTTAAAATGTACAAATGTACACACATGACTCACACAAATACCCTGTCATTTTCAGAGTGTTCAAAAATCACATCTTAAAATCCATCTAAAAACCCTCTGAGTAAGAAGCAGTAGCGGAACGATAGCTTGGGGAGCAGTTCAGAACATAAAAAGGAAATTTCAGAAGCGATGTCAGTCATCTTTAAATGGAAAATGACTGGTTTGTGTAGTTCTAAATGAGCCCAGACCAGCCCTCTGTGCAATACTACAAAACTACGCCTTGGCCTCTTACTATTCTAGAACACAAACTTCTTACCATAACTCACAAGGCCGCACATCTCTCCCGAAGTCTCAGTGTTTTCTCACCATCCCCAACCTTGTCACACCACACCACACCCTCTTATTACTAGAAAACAAGAAGCCCTTTCCTGCCACAAAGGCTTTGGTCTTTTTTAAGTACAGAGCTACCGACTGTTCTGTTCGCTTGGCTAGTTGTTAACGTCACCTCTAAGAAACCTTTCACTAGTCTAAGTAGTTCCCTTCCTAGATCTCTATCACAAGCCCTGTGTATTTACTTGCTAGCACCGAAGCAGTCCTCTAATTTGGTTGTTGGTCTCCCTTCACTAGAAAGCAAACGCCAAGGGCTCAATAGTCTCCTACATCTCACAGTCGTATCCCCAAGTCCTACTGCCTGCCGAGTAGATGGGAGTGTTCTCAAAGGAAAGTTGCATGGAAAAAATTTTGAAAAGGCTACATAAGCCAAGTTGCTCCTGGACAATAGGGCATCTTTGAGAGGATGCAAAGCTGCGTTTCACCCACTCCGTAACATCAGAGTGGATTAGGTGAATGGGATCGTTGAGTTCTAAGATCCTCTTCCACTGGGAATTTCTGATTTAACTGCAGAGAGGAACAAGTCAAAAAACATGGATTACAGCCTGGGCTGCTCAAGAATCGCGGCGGGGTCAGCTTGTCGTCCGTACGTAAGTTTTAAAGAGACGCAACTGGAGAGAAACTACACTGATGATTCCATTATTGAGCACTAGCTGTAAGGGAAGAGTGTCAGGGTCGACGCAGGTGAGGTCATGAAGCACCTGAGCACCTATGAACTATTTATATCTCTCGGGGCAGAACAAAACACCCCCGCAGTTACAGCGCCACAAAACACGCGCGCCAGAAAACGTGCAGGCGTAGATGCAGACGTCCCCAGGGTCCTCCGCCTATATACCGTGCAACAGCCGATAGGCAGGGGACCCCCTCGCGCAGGCGCACAAGTTCCTCCCGCTGACCCTCCCCCCCGTCTCAGGAGTCCGGCTGGGGACCGGACGTGACGCACAGGGGCGTGCCCAGACGTACTCGCCCAAGCCCTGAGGGGGAGTGCCCAGGCAGGCTAGCCGAGTTCCGAGCGGCGGAGAAGGGGCAGGCGGGTGTGCTGCCCAGCTGTGCCCTCTGCAGGTAGAAGCGCCATCCCAGTGTTGCTCTCTTCGCAGCCAAGCTCACCTCCCTGAGGCACCCTTTGGGGTACAGCTACTTACTTTCCTGTTCAAGAGTTTCTACCGCCGCGTCAGGATCAAGTCCAAAGTCCTTTACCTGACCCTCGTAGCTTTGCGCAGCCCCAGTACTCTCTACCCCTGCAAACCCATCGATGATTCGTGGGGCTCCGGCACGAGCTGCCCCGCGCCTGGGTACCTGCAGGCTCCTCTCCCCGCCGGTCCTGCGACGCGGTCGCGCGCGCCCAGGCTCACCGTGGCAGTCTCTGCCCCAGGCCGCATTCCTGCCCGGAACTTCAGGCCTGACGGGCGCGAGGAGCAGCTCGTCCAACCATTAGCAGAGTTCACGCCGTCTCTCTGGCGCTCAGCCATCCGTCGTTGTTTATCCCTCTCTGGCTTCTCAAGCCCTACCCTGGATTCCATTTAAACAAATGCTGTAGTATGTGTTGAGAAAATACAGCAAGATAGAGCGGACGAGGAAAGCACTGAATGCCAGCTCTTTACTCACCTTTAGCTACTTTGAGAGAAACGCCCCGTTTTTCTAGCCTCATCTCCTTTCTTCCTCGCCTCTGTACCTCCCTTCCCCTTCTCGTTTTTTGCTTCCGAAGACAGTGGGTAGCGGGGGATGGGGGGGGTTAACATAATTGGAAGAGAAGGTCAGAGTCTCTTCAAGATAATTGGGAGTATTCCTTGCACTTAATCTGCAGGTCTGTTGGCCAGTTGTTGCTACTTTGTTTTGTTTCAGTTTTGCAAAAACCTCTGGATGATTCAAATTGTTTTGTTTTGTTTTTAAAAAAAAAAAAAAACCAAAAAAGCAAAAAATACCTCATTGCACCCAAATCAACCTGAATCGAATTCCCGACAGTTTGTCACAAAATGCGATAAAATAAATCTAAAATTATATGGAAGAGGATGACACTAAATTTCCTTTAAAAGAAGAAGGTAGAGAATTTGATTTAGGGGAGATAAATATAGTAGATTCCATAGCTAGTGTAGCTAAAACAACGAACCAACCAATGGGTCAACAGCATGTTAGATATGTAGAAACAATTTATGATATCGCAGGCCACTGATCAATAAGTGCAACATACACAATTGACATAGAAATTACGTCCCATATTCTCTATATAAAGCAATCCCATGGGATTAGAATTTTTTTTTTTTTTTTCTTTTTGAGACAGGATCTCAAAAAGATCAGGCTGGCCTTAAACTCTCTTTGAGCTCAGGCTGGTCTCCAACTCACAACAATCCTCCTGCCTCAGCCTCCTGAGTGCTGGGATTACAGGCATATGCCACCACGCCCAGCCATGGGATTAGAAATTTAGATGCAAATAAGGTGGTGAACACACCAGTGATCTAAGTACACTGGGAGGCTGAGGCCAACGATGTAAGTTCCCCATCCAGTCTGGGTAACTTACTAAGACCCAGTCTCAAAACAAAACAGGGGACTCCCCCCAGATCCAGCGCAAGCCCAGGCCCAGTGAGTGTGTAGGAGAGCTTCTGGCTACCCTGCGCCAGCGGGACTTCCCCAGACAAAGTGTATGCTGCATGAGTGAGACCCTCTGCCACGCCCTCGGACCCCTCCACCACTCCAGAGGCCCCCCAAGCCCGCCAAGGACTTAAAGTTTAACATATCAGTACTTGATGCAAAATCTCTATTCCATGTTGTGCCCATGATGTTTGATAATCAGACAGATATTGAGGTTAAGCTCAACAGCCTACATTGTAGGGTAATAACAATAAGCTTCTCTTCTGGAGGGTGAACAACCTAAGTTTGCAGACCAAAAATTAGAGAAAAAAAATGGCTACAAGGACAGCCAACATTTTGGCCCTAGCCTTTCAAGGTCAGTGAAGACTCAGGACATAGGAGAACCCATACTATAACATCACGTAGTTCAGTTGTGTCCCAAATTTTCTGATCAAGGAAATTATGGGACCACAGAGGAAAGTGATCGATGATGCAGAGTGTGCCTAAGGAGAGTCACATGGAGAAAAACACATTGTCTAAGGCTTTCCCAGGGAGCAAATTGGTCAAGCAATGGTTATGACTCATCCACATGGCTGACACTAACAAATGACCTACAAACTGTGGTATAGGGTTTCAGGATAAATCCTTTTTTTTTTTTTTTTTTTTTTTTTTTTTTTTTTTTGTCTTTTTGAGACAGGGTCTCACTGTGCAGTTCAGGCTGGCCTTAAGCTCACTTTGTAGCTCAGGCTGGTCTCGAACTCACAACAATCCTCCTGCCTCAGCCTCCCTAGTGCTGGGATTACAGGCCTGCGCCACCACGCCCGGCTAAAAGCTGGAGCACACTCTATTTTTTTTTTTTTGTGTGTGTGTGTGTGTGTGTGGAACTGGGGATTGAACTGATTGAACTCAGGTCCCTGTGCTTGCTAGGTAAGAGCTTTTTCTACTGAGCTATCTCCCCAGCCCCTCAGGATAAATCCTGAGGGGATTTGGCTGATCAGATACCAAAGCTACATTTCTTGTTATATAGGTCTTGCTTTATCTTGGTCTTATCCAACAGAAAAGTATAAAAATGAAGTATAAAAAGTAAAGCCACATTAATATGCTGAGCTGTAGAAGGCTCAAGTCAACAACTTCTGACATTGCCAGTCTTATGGAAAACCCACTACTATTATGGAATACTGGACTATTGGAATATTTTGCTGAACTCATACACCTATAATATTTAAATGACAAAACTAAACAGAAAAGGGGATATAAATGAACGACCATTTTGTATCTGTATATTCAAAATAGGATATTCAGTTACATTCTCTTAATTCAATGAATAGAAAGATTTGTTCTAATAGTGTTTGTAAACAGGATATCATGTCTGCATCTTGTACAATGAATAACCACTAAGACAACAATATGCAATGTATTAATTATTGAAACTCCTACTAATCAGATATGAAACTCTCTCATTGCTATTTATTTCTCAATAAAATTATGGGATAAGGAAAAAAAAAGGTGAGGGGTGTAGCACACTGTGAAGGTCTGAGATTCAGTCTCCAGAATGGAAATGGGGCAGTGTTTAAGTGCATAAAGCAAAATTATATAACTATGAAAAAATAAAATGTAGAACTTCTATAAGTTAAACTATGCCATAATGCAAGTGTAAAGATGAAACATAAGGGTTGGGGGGTTCAATCCCCAGGCCTGCCCTGCTGGTCCTGCCTCTGGGGCACCCTGAGAAAGCAATTGAGACTGGGCATGGTGGTGTGTGCATGTAATCCCAGCTCTTGGGAGGCTGTAAACAGGCGGATCACTATGAGTCTCATCTAGTATTGAGACCCTAAACACCCTGTAGACCCTTCCTAAAATAAAAAAAGACACATAAACTAAAAGAAAATAGTCATATAAATCATATAACCTGTCAATAAATCATATAACCTGTGACAGGGACACACATCTGCAGTCTGGCTGCTGTAGTCTATATGCCAAGGCAGGAGGATCTCTCCAGACAAACCTAAAATAATTACTTTCAAAAGTGCTTGATTAAGCCGGGCGTGGTGGTGCATGCTTGTAATCCCAGCACTCGGGAGGCTGAGGCAGGAGGATTGTTGTGAGTTCGAGACCAGCCTGAGCTACAAAGTGAGCTTAAAGCCAGCCTGAACTGCATAGCGAGACCCTGTCTCAAAAAAAAACAAAACAAAAAAAAAAAAAAAAAAAGTGCTTGATTATATATTATTCTTTGCCTATTGAGTTGACAAATAAGATTAAAAGTTGAATAATACTAAGCTTTAGCAAGCAGATGGAGCAACTGAAATTCTAATGCAGCTCTAATGGGAAAATAAATATTTACCTTTTCTTAAAATGGCACGTTATATATAAACTAGCACAGGATAATTTTCCATGGCGCATATACCTAAGTATATCTAAGTATATATCCCCACCCGTGCACCCCTCCAGAGAAACCCTTGAGCCAGGAAAGTCTTCAATATATTATTTGTTTTGGTTTTTTCTTTGTTTGTTTGGCACAAACAGGGATTGAACTCAGGTCCTTGCGCTTGCCATGCAAGTGCTTATTCTACTGAGCTATCTCCCCATCCCCTTCAATGCATTACTTGTAACAGCATAAGAAGTAGAGTGCAGACTGTGGAAGTAGCACAAGAGAGTGAGCCATACCTGTGCGCACTGACATAGATTCCTCTTAAGACAACACTAAGATACAGGAAACTACCCACTAGATGATTCACTATGCAAGTACAATTAAATTAGGTGCTGCTTCTTTTGGAATCCAACCTTCCAGGTGTCCCAGTAGCCTTGCCTCCCAGCATATGTGCCTGGCATGTACTCCGCTCCCGTGCTGAATAGATGCTCCTATCCAATAGGCAATCTGCAAAACATAGTGTGACTTTAGGGTTTCAGGTTCCACCTTCTAAGGGAAGTCTGCAGTCTCTTAGACTGCTTTAATCTTTAAGTTCCTTGGTCTTTTTTCCCCTTTATGATACTGACATTTCCTTCAGACAACATGTTTCTCTCTCTGTGTCTCTCTGTCTCTCTCTCTCTCTCTCTCACACACACACACACAGATATTGTACATGTGTGTGGGGGGTGTTATGTTGTTTTGGTTTTTGAGACAGATTTACTATGTAACCCAGGCTGGGCTCAGTTTTTTGCTGTCCTCCTGCCTCAGCTTCATGAATCACTAGTATTATAGGTATATGTATTATTATACCTAGTTTTGGCCAGGAAGATGGCTCAGTAGAATAAGCACTTGCCTGGTAAACGCAAGGGTCTGAGTTCAATCCCCAGTTCTGCCAAAAAGAAAAAGAAAAAAACCCTATTATACCTAGATTATTATTTTTTTTTTAAATTAAGCCATCAAGGCTGACCAGATAGCTTAGTGGATTAAAGTGCCTGCTTTGGCAGAGCACAGTGACCTGGGTTCAATCTGTAGGGTGCTGTGCTGACCCCATACCCAGGATGTGCTGAGACTGGGATTGAGACTGGGCATGGTGGTGTGTGCCTGTAATCTCAGTATTTGGGGGGCAGAACACAAGAGGATCACTATGAGTCTGATCTATGTAGTGAGATCCTGTACACACTAGTGCAGATCTGTGAATCAGGCCTGCCTCAGACACTGTCATGGGCTCTGGGACTCCAGCTGGACTCGTGCCAGGCTTTGTTATGGGCTCTAGGTCTTCAGCCGGACTCATGCAGGACATTAACGTGCGATCCAGGGCCTCCGCTGGACTCTTTGGTCTCTACTGTGTAGACAGATTTCCTGTACTCTTCATATATAACTCTTTCAATGATTCATTATAAAATAATTTTGCAAAATATGTGTCCTGTATTATATTGTTCCCTTTGCAAAACCCTAAACTATGACAACAAAATGAAATTAATAAATAAATGGAAGACAGCTCATGCTGCCCATGTTCATAGAACAGTTGTCATATTACTAAGAAGAAAAAGAATTAAGATATATAATGTACAAGTACAAATTCCCTATAATAAATGTTATTTATCATTTGTGTAGATCAAAAATGTACCTATAAAATTAATTTTTTAAAACACATTGTTAAATTATAGTACTCACAGAATTCATCTGCAGAGTGTGCACAGGTTTTGTCAAAGTTGCACCTGCCATTTTTGAAGACATTAACCACCAGCTTAAAATTCATATGAAATTACAAGAGACTCAGAGAAATCACAACATTCTTGAAAAAGAATAATAAAGTTGGGGTTGAGGAGATGGCTCAGTGGAGTAAGTGCTTCTCTGGTAAGCACAAGGGCTTGAGTTCAATCCCCGGTTCTGCCAAAAAAAAGAATAACAAAGTTGGAGGAACTACATTTCCTGATTTCAAAAGTTACACACCATAATAATCAAGTCAGCGTGGTGCTGGTATAATGGTAGACAGGCTTATAGATGAATGAAATAAAATTGACAGTCCAGAAACAAACTTTGATCTTTATGGCCCATTATTATTCAATAATGGCACCAAAGAAAACTCCATGGGAAAAGAAAGAATAGTCTTTTCAACAAGTGGTGCTAAGACAACTATATGCGTGCGAAAGAATCTCTGCTCAGTATAAGCAAAAGTTTACTCAAATATATCATCACCAAAATATAAGAGCTGAAATTCTTAGAAGAAAATATGGGGGTAAATCTTTTTTTGGGGGGAGTAAATCCTGATGACCTTGTTGTGTTAGGCAAAGCCTTCTTGGATGCAACGTCAAAGGTGCAAGAGACCACGGAAAAAAGCATAGAAATTTCATCAAAATTAAAAACTTGTTCTTCAGAGAACACTGTCAGAGAGTGAAAAGACAACCAACAGAATGGGAGAACATATTGTAATCATTTATCTGATCAGGAACATGTATCTGGAGTGTGTAGAAAGATAAACAATTCAGTTTTTTTTTTAAAAAAAAAAAAGGACACCGCAATTAAAGGCTGGGCAAAAGGCCTTAATAGATGACATTCCAAAGAACTTATGTGGATGACCAGTAAGCTCAGTATCTTGGCCATCAGGGAAATGCAAATTAAAATCGCAATGGAATATCATTTTATACCTGCGAAGATGGCTTTATTTTTTTATGTATTTAGTACATAAAAATAGTAAATGTGCCTATACATTATGTATCTTAATTCTTTTTCTTCTGAACAATATGACAACCATCTAATGAACATGGGCAACATAAGCTGTCTTCATTTTTTTATGAATTCCATTTCATTGTCACAGTTTGAGGTTTTACAACGGGGAACAGTATAATACATGACACACATTTTGTAAAATTATTTTATAATCAATCGCCCAAAGAGCTATGTACAAAGAGTACAGGAAATCTGTCTACACAGTAGAGGCCAGAGGCCAGCTGAGGCCCTGGATCACACGTTAATGTCCTGCATGAGTCCAACAGGAATCCCAAAGCCCATGACAGTGTCTTAGGCAGATAGTTCAGCTGCCTGCTTAGGCAGGCACAGGGACCAGGGTTCAATCCCCGGCCTGCCGTGCCAGCCCCACCACCAGGCTGTGCTGAGACTGCAAATGAGACTGGGCATGGTGGCACACACCTATAATCCCAGAGCTTGGGAGGCTGAAAAACGGGGGGGATCAGTACAAGTCAAATCTGTATAGTGAGACCCTGTTCTAAATACATTAAAAATTTTTAAAAAAATAAAACAAGGGTACCACAGCCATCCTCAGCATCAGTGAGGTCCTGAGCTCCTCCAGCAGTGAGGACAACTGTGATCTCCTCAGGGAAGCCAACACAACAAGCTCTCTAGGAGTCTGAGCTACAGCTTCCCTTCCAGAGCCAAAAAGCAGTGCGCAAGGTGAGGACCAGAGCTCCCCCAAAGTGAGCTTTAGCCATTCCCAGCAACAGTGAGGTCCTGACTTCTTTGACGATGAAAACAGACAAGTTCATCAGGAAAGCCAGCATGACAAGGTCCTGCAGAAGGCTAGCCTAGGAGAATCAGCCGCTTCCAACAACCTCCCTAACAGCTGTTCTTCTCCAGTTCTGCCTCTAGTGCAGCCAACAGCCACACCCAGCACCACTGTGGCTCAGTTCAGCTGGGTGTAACAAGCTGACCCCTGGTAGGCAATCTAAAACAGGTGTTATTTAATTTCTTTCAATAATTCCTTGCAGCTTTTACAGCATAAGTCTTGCACTTGTCTTCTTAAATATCCTGCAAAGTAGAGTGTTATCATCTCCGGTCCTCTGACGTGTGTGCCCACTGTGGCACTCTGCAGGGTTGGCGGAATCTCTGTCAGATCCGCATCATCACCCAGTGGCTTCTCTGCTGGGTCTGCTTCCTCTTTCTTCTTTTTCACAGATGTTCCTATGAGACAAGCCTTTTGCTTTCTTTTTTAAAGCAGTACTGGGCATAGAAACCAGGGCCTTGCACACATTTGGCAAGTGCTCCACCAGGGAGCGGCAACCCACCCAGCCTTCTGCATTCTTAGCTCCCCAGCAGCATCTGCTTCCCAGAGGGCCAGACCGATGCGTTTGTCATGTAGCATTGTTCTGTAGGAGCTATATCTATACATATAGATATAGATATAGGTCTATCTAGTCTTTTTGTTTATTTATTATTTGGTACAGAGTCTAGCTATGCAGCTTGGGCTTGTAGCGACCCTCCTGTTCCAGCCTCCCCAGCGCTGAGATTACAGGCGTGTGCCACCACTCCCAGAGTGGGTCCAAGGCTCAACCTTTGTTTCCCTGGGCAGGGCTGGTGGGCATGTGGTGCTGGGGATCAAACCCTGGTCCCTGAACTTGCCTAAGCGGGCGCTGTACATAAGTGATTTTCGCTAGAACCCCAGGAACACTGCTTCATGAGGATTGCATTAAAGGTTTCTCTCCCTGAGGCAGAATTGTTATTGCTTCAGAATTGTTTTCTTTTATTCTTTTTTTTTTTTTTTTTTTTCTTAACTTTGTCTAAAAATGAAAAAGTTGCCTTGATTTGTGGAGGGCAAAGTTTTTGTTTTCTTAACTCTAACACAGAAATTAAAACTAAGCCAAACAAACTGTGGAATGGAAAACAGTAATAGCTAAAGAAGAACTAAATTTTTACTTGCTTTGCTAAGGAAAGCAAAAACAGGGTTGTTTTTTTTTTGTTGTTGTTGTTTTGTTTTTTTACTAGGACTCTGGTGGGACTCAATCTAATGAAATGTTATGTTTTAGTATTCTTAACTGTTTTTTGATTTAGTTAGCATATGTATTGTGACAATGAAACAGACAGAAGGGTGAAGTGGAGGCTGCGTACTGAGTAAGTAGGTCTAGAGCATTTCTCTGAAGTTTATTCCTGGTTGTCATCAACTTTTGTCATCCTTTGAAATAAGATTTTAAAATTACACAACTATCTGATTATTGCTGGAATAATTAGAGAAAAATCTTTTTTGCATGACTGTCTTAAACCTGGCTGCCTGACTTCACTCTTTCACTATTTTCAATAGTTTTCTTTCAAAAATAGTCTCTTATTCTCTATAAATCCCATCATCCTACATAAACACTCACTGATCCTGTCTTCAGCCTTTTCATAAACACAGTGGACCCAAGGCTGAGGGCTCAGGAGCAATTTCTGCACTCTACAGCCACGCTGCCTTGACCCAAATCAGGGAAACTGCCATTGCTGATACTGAAAGATGCTGAATCATGAAGTCACCTTCCAAATTAATAAACTGCCGCTGCAGGAGCTGCCTGCAGACCCTGCCACCTCTGCCTGGGCTGCGTCAACAGCACAGAAGCTGTCCACACCCTCTCCCCTCACAGGTGGCTCTGTTCCAAGTCAAACGCTCATCTGAGGGCTTATGTGGCAGTATCCAAATCACACCTTGAGGCCTATCTAAAAAGAGATTCTGAAAAATATCGGGTTTTTTTTTCCACTTTCTTGCTGTACATTCCTTCTAAACTATGCCAACATCCAATATCTGCAATGACATTCTTTAGTATGTCTAGAAAGTTTCCTTCTAATCTTCAAAAAATTTTATAAATTTTTAGTTCACATAATATGAAATTCATATCTTAATTAATTGTAAATGTGCAGTTCAGCAATGTTTAGTTTATTCACATTGCTATGCAAGGAATCTGGAAAATTCTTTTCATCTTGTGAAACTGAAACTCTGTATCCATTAAATGATTCCCTAGTTTCCATTCTGTCAGCCCCCATGACCACCATTCTTTCTGTTTCTATGAATTTGACTATTCTAGATAACTCAAATAAAACTATATGGGTTAGTCACATGTCACCTAAGGATAGAGAAGTGTTCTGAGAGATGTGTTGCTGGGCAATTTTATCTCTGTTCAAACGTATACTTAAGCTGGCTACAACTTCACTGAGCTTCATAGCATGGAACCACATTCAAATATGGTCGTTCATTGATCAAAATATAGTTATATGGCACGTAACTGCAATTGCCTTTTTGTGCCTGGGCTATTTCACTGATTACAATGTCCTTCAGAATCATCCAGTTGCAGCATGTGTCAGAATTTCCTTCCTTTCCAAGGCTGAATAATGTCCCGTTGTAAGCATGTGCTACATTTCATCTCTCTATTCATGTGTCGATGGATGTTTGGATTGCTTCTCCCTCTTACCTATTGTGAGTAATGCTGCTGAGGACCTGCCCATAAAACCCTCTTTATGGCCTTGTTTTCATTTATTTTGTACATCTACCCATTCCTCTCTTTCTTGTGATCTAAGAACTTTGAAAATGAACAGGTTGCTGGGTTTTATTAAATAATTTTTCAGTCTCTCAGGCAGCTCACTATTTTCAACATGGCCCCAACTTTTCCCACCCCACGATTTTGATTTTTGTTTCAGGGGTTCTGAGGACTTGCCCGATATCTTGCCCTCAATCAGGGTATTCCACACAGCATTCCTACTGACCCAGAAACTCACTTCACAGAAACGAAATCATGTACTTACACTTATGAAATTCACTGGGCAGCCAACGGACCTCACCACGTTGAAGCGGCTGGGTTTTAGGGTTGTGGAGTGGCCTTATGAAGCCCCAGTTATATGGCCAGGCACGTGTTATATTGCAGGGCTGGGCTAGTTTCTCCAAAAGCCGTCTATTTTCCAAATCAGCACCCAGGATATGGTCCTGTTTCTTTGTCAGCCAGAATTCACAGGTCTATGAGTCTGTAGGGGTGGGGCAGGGGTGAGGCAGGCACTACTCACCATCATCCCTGAGTGATCCACTAGCAGAATCTTTGTTCCTAAGATGTACGGTCTGTGGGAACAGAGGTCTTAGTTGCAGAGGAAAGAATGCTTCAGTGATTCCGCTGACACTAAGTTTGACCCCCTCTGCACTGTTTGAGGCTCCTGATAATTCTAACAGAGTAAGAAGAGAGTCACAGTATGGACTGGGATGCTTGATCTAGACTAACTGGTTTCGTTCTTCACAGTGTTGATAAAGAAGAGTGAGTCTGGAATACAAGAACTCCCTTAGGGCATCTGGTGTCTCTTAGCATTACTGTACACTGTGATTTAGAGCATTGCAACACAAAAGAGGCAGGAATACAAATGTCCAAGACCCTTTAGGAAGGAAGGTTTTGGTCACTATACCAGGTAAAAAACCACAACCAGTTGCTGTACTTACTGAAGGGAAAGAATATACAAATGTTGTACAAGAAGGTGGTTATAAGTAGAAGCTACCAGCACATGACAAGTCACAGAAATGAGGACTACAGCCAGGCATGGTGGTGTACACCTGTAATTCCAGCTACTTGAGAGGCTGAGGCCAGAGGATGGCAAGTTCAACACCGGTCTGGGCAATTTAAAATACAATAAAATTTAAAATTAATAAAGATGGGGTTATAGGTCAGCATTCCCTGTGTTAATCCCTAAAACACCCCTCCCCCATAAAGACTGTAACTGTCACAAGAATTTCCATAGTGTATTGTGTGTGTGTGTGTGTGTAATATCATTTTTCACCCTCATTCTTTTTTTTTTAAGTGTATTTAGTACAGGGGATTGGACTCATAGTGATCCTCCTGTTTTCAGCCTCCCAAGCACTGGGATTACAGGCACACACGTGCCACCATGCCCAGTCTCAACTGTCTCAGCATGCCCTGGGGGTGGGACCAGTACATCATGCTGAGGATCGAACCCTGGTCCCTAAGTCTGCCTAAGCAGGTGCTTTAATACACTGAGTTATCTGGCCGGCCCTCACCCTCATTCTTTAGCATGTAAATAAGATACTTTAATTTAAGCCAGTATTTAAGAATTCTTTTTTTTTTTTTTTTTTTTTCTTATGTATTTCATACAGCTCTGATTCCTAGTGATCCTCCTGTTTTTAGTCTCTGCAACACTGGGATTATATGCATGGGCTGCCTGGTCTCTAGTATTTAAGCATTCTAAGTTTTATTTCATATTCTTTGATCTTTGAGTAACCAGGGCCTTACCATGCTAGGCCTTACCCATTGGGCATGATAACTCCATGTTCTTGGGCTTCAGATTTCAGGACTTAAACCAGAGGCCATCTAGGTCTCAGACTGTGAACTCTCTCATTAGTTCCCCAGTCCCCACTGTGGTCCGTGATCTTTGGGCTCAACATTACCCTTCTGGCTGCTTTAGTTCTCCAACTTGTATACCTTACACCATGTACCTGCTTAACACACATAGTCGTGTGAGCTAAGTCCCATAATGTATCCCTTTATCTCTCTCTGTGTGATTATGTACATCCCTCCTACTGGTTCTGTTTCCCTGGAGGACCCCGGTTACTATAGTTCAGTGGGGTCCATATCCTCTTTCCTGAACCTGGGTAAGATCTTTGCAACTGCCTGGAGGAGCAACTGCCAGCAGAAGTGACTGTCACTTCTGAGACTGGACAGAAAAACACAACACAGGTCTTGGGTGGAACACACCATCCACATTGTGAGAAATGCAGATTAACCTAAGGAGAGACCCCTGGACAAGTCTTGAGTACATGTGGTTTCCGTAAGAAAGCCCAGCTGAGGTTCAAACCAGTGGCCAGCATCAAGAACCAACCAGGCAAATGATGACACCTGGTAATCCTGTCCTTCAGCCATCACATCACTCCAGACTTGACTCTTCTCTGCTGAAATTGGAGACATTGTGGAACAGAGATAAACTATCTCTGCTGGGCTCTATATTTATTTTGGCAGAACCAGGGACTGAACTCGGGCCCTTGTGCTTGCCAGGCATCTACATCTCTCTGGCCCTGGTTTATTTATATTTTATCCTATTTTTGGTTTTTTTTGTGTGTGTTTTGGTTTATGTCTAGAGGTCCCCTTAAAGTTTCATGTGGTCATAGGTCTGGAGTGTGTGACATGGAATTAAGTCCCAGGGTGGTGCTAGGGTGAAGAACACCAGGATTGGAGGTGGGGAGATAGCTTGGTGGTCTAAGTGCCTGGCTGGCAAGTGCAAGGACTCAAGTTTGATCCTTGGTGCCACATTCTGTGCCAGCCTCAGAACTGGGTGTGGTGGCATGTGCCTGTAATACCAGTACTGGGCAGGCTGAGGCAAGAGGATCACTGTGAGTCCGAGCTGTGTAGCGAGACCCCTCTATCAAATAAATAAATAGTAAAAAGAGCCCCAGGATTAAGGATGTGAATATGACTCACCCTAAGTAGTCCAGAGAAGATAAGAAGGGCAGAAGGAAGCTGTGAAGATTCCTCCCTTGCGCAGCGGGGCAGCTACCTCATTAGAATAAGTGCTTGCCTGGCAAACACAGGGGCTAAATTTAATCCCTGGTTCTGAAAAACAAAGATTCCTCACTTGCTTGCTCTGCTGTCTTCTGCCTGCCATGGACAATTTCTCCTCTGTAGTGCCCCTCTGCCAGAGCACCCCGCCTTGGTGTGAGCCAGCCAGCCATGGACTGACACAACTGCAGACTGACCTTTCCTCCTTTAACTCGTGGTGCTGGATACCTTGTTTTCTGCTTACTGATTCACAGAATCCACAAGTATAATAAATTGAATATTTCATGCTACAACTTTTCAGGTTGGCTTCTTCTCATCCCTAGATAATTGAGAGTGCATTGAATGGTGTAGTCGTTCGGCGATTCTTCCACGTTTTGGTGTAAATCTAAGCAGTCCTGGATTCCTAGAAGATCACACCTGAATCCTTTGGACTTCCCCTCAGCCCTCCCCTCTCCCTGCTTCTCTAGACTCGCTTCCCACGTGCAGAAGGTCCATCATGCTATTTCCTGTTATCTTTCATGTTTGCTTTTTAAGTAATTTATTTGTGGGTTTCTCCTGTAGGGAAACTAGGCAATGTTTAACCTTTCCTATCTGGTGTATATCACTTAACATTATGGTTTCAATATATATTTATTTTCCTATAAATGATTCAAATTTACTTATCCTTTACAGCTGAGTAGTTTATACATTTTTTTTTCTTTATTCATCCCATCCTGGTTTTGTTTTTATTGTTTATTTGCTTTTAATTATAGTGTTTCTTTTCTTTTTTTTTTTTTTAAGACAAGATCTCCCTGCACAGTTCATGCTGGCATCAAGCTCACTTTGTAACCCAGGCTGGTCTCAAACTCTCAATGATCTTCCTGCCTCAGCCTCCTGAGTGCTGGGATTACAGATGTGCATCCTCCCCCACCATCCTTCCATCCCCCATCCCCTCACCCCTGCTCTATTCCATTCTTAGTACAAAACTTATGCTCTGTCATGTCTGGCTGCCTTTCTCAAAGAACTACCTTGGCTATGAGGGAAAAAAAATGCTTTTAAGCATGCCCTACCTCCTAAGAACTCTCCTTGCATTACAGTTTAGGAAGCAGATATTTATGTCCCCATTTTTCTGAAGAGGAAACTGAAGCTCGGTCAGTTGACACACTTTATCTTATATCACCCAAGGTGAAGCTGTGGAAATTCTTGCCACATAAGAGTATCCTCTACCCTATAGCCACCTTAGAGCCGTGTAATATCAAGGATTCTATATATACTGCTGTATCAGATTTATCTTTTTTTTTTGAGACAGGGTCTCACTGCACAGTTCAGGCTGGCCTTCAGCTCACTTTATAGCCAAAGCTGGTCTTGAACTCACAATGATCCTCCTGCCTCAGTCTCCCAAGTGCTAAGATTACAAGTGTGTGCCACCATTCCCAACTCCAGATTTATCTTTTTGAAAATAAGACCATTCAAGACAAAAGTTCCAAGAGCTTTGTTCTTTCATCTTTTAAAGGACGCCACCGTGTGAAGCTGCTGTCAAGGTCCAGCACAGGGGCACTGGCAGGCTGTGACTTGAAAGGTCGTCTTGCTTGGTCCTGTTCTTGTTCTTCAGCGTTTTGCTTTCAGGAGTCAGGTACAACTCTATCACTGTTCAATTCCTACCTGTCAAACTGAAAACTATAGACATGGACCCTTGATCTAAATTTGCAAAAACAAAACCAAACCGCAGCACCCCCCAAACATTGCTTGTGTCTTATACTTGTGATACAGGCAGGTACAACTCTACAATAGGTGGCCAGCACTGAACCTCACAAAAATGAGATCCTTTCAGATGAAGGCCATCAGGAAAAAAACACTACTTTTTACAATCATTTGAAGTACATAATAGTAGAACATTTTCTTAAAGCCAAGTATATACATATATCTCTGGCCCTGTGCACTTTGGTTTGTCTTTAAGGAATCTCTGTCCCCCGCCTGCCTGCCCATAATTACCATGGAATGCAGGGCAGCCCAAGGCCAGCTGCGCTTTCCCCTCTGGATCCGCAGTCTGGCCTGCCTGACTCCTGACCTGGCCAGTCCTGCTGTCTTCAGGTGCATTCCAGCCCTAGCTCCCACCTAGTGGGAGGCCCAGGTCACTCCCCTTCAGGCTCCCCTTTGCCCTCCTTTCGTGGCTCCACAAGCAGTGGCTAGGACAGAGAGGGCCAGAAGGCATTTTGCTGGGGCAAAAGACCAGGGGGCAAGGGGAGAGGGAGGCACTGCTGACTGAGATGCTCATGAAAATAATACAACACGGTTTCGCCCGGGACTGCATCATTTCAGTTTTGCTAAAAGTGATATTTATAGTCCACTTGCAACATAAGGGAATTTTTTTTTTTTTTTTTCCGCTGAACTGTGGATTGAACTCTGGCCCTTGAGCTTGCCAGGAAACGCTTATTCCATTGAACCATCTCCCTGGACCAAATTAGTATTATTATTATTAGTAGTATAGTAGTAGTACTGGGGACTGAACTCAGGACTTTGCACTTGCCAGGTAAGGGCTTATTCTACTGAGCCTTCTCCCCAGCAACATAAAGGAAAATGAAAGCAGGCCCTGACTCTGTGGGCCCCTTCCCCCTTCCTGCCTGGTAGAGAGCTGCAAGGCCATCAGACTGCCTGGAGCTAGCTACCTCTGATTTAGCCCCTCCCCTACTTCTCCAGGTCCTTCCCTGGCCCCTGTTTGCACAAGTCCAAATTCCTGTGTCCTCAGAGATAGCCGGGGGACACGCATGCCTGCACCAGCCCGGCTCTCCTGGGGCACCACCCTTTTTCCTCTGTGTCTCTTGGCCTCTCCAAGCCAAGGGGTCTTCAACGCTGAGCGTCCTGTAGAACAGGCAGGGCCTGGAAGGTGTCTGCACCCTGCAGATTACACCTGCTGGGCTTCAACTCCATCCCTCATGCTGCCTCCAAGTCGGAACTGGGAGTCTAGGGAGGAGAGGAGCTTGAGACCTGGCTCAAACTGTGGCCAGCGCCCGCCAAATGCCGCTCACAGGTAGCACCTAGCAAAGAAACACGCTTTCTGAGAAGGTCTCCTTTAATCTCCCCATCACACCAAGGATTTTACAACAGTGGTTTGTGGTTTTGTCTCTAGCAAGAAAATAACATGCAGTTTGAAAGAACAACAGAATGACTTTCTTTCTGCAGAGTAAAGTGATTCTGAGCCCTCCACCTAAAGCGAAGGAGCTGCAGCAAACATTAATTTTTAACTTGTCTTCAAACATCAATCTTTCCAATTCTTTTACAATTTATATTGCTAAGCCAAGCATCTTTCTTTGAAAATGAAGTCTCTGATGCAATGCTATAAAAATAATTTCCACTAGAGATGGTGTCTCTGGATTGCTATTTTCTGATTCATAGCGACAGGATTCAATAATTTCCAGCCTCCTTTCTTCAAGAGTTGGAACCCTCTGTCATTAGACCCACAGAGAACACTAAATTTAAGACTTTATTTTTTATAAGTAAAGGAGTAGAGCCTAAAGAAAAATTGGGCACTTTCCAGCAGTCAAACAAATCTGTTCTTAAGAGCAACAAAATTAGAGCCATTAGCGCTGACATCACTAAGGCCAGGCTATAACGGGGACAGCCTGTCAAGGAGGGTCTCAGTTTTCCCCTTGCAGGACTCCAGCACCAGAAAACAACATGTACGATATCTGAGTAAAGCGGCAGCAATTTCTACAACCTTTATTTATGTTTTGTTTTGTTTCCCTCTCAATATTTTTTTTTTTTTTTTTTTTTTTTTTTTTTTTTTTTTTTTTTTTTTTTTTTTTTTTTTTTTTTTTTTTTTTTTTTTGAGGCAGGGTCTCACTATGCAGCTCAGGCTGGCCTTAAGCTCACTTTGTAGCTCAGGCTGGTTTCAAACTCACAACAATCCTCCTGCCTCAGCCTCCCGAGTGCTGGGATTACAGGCCTGCGCCACCACGCCCAGCTTCAATATTTATTTTTAAAAATCCTACACCTGGGTGCGGTGACGCATCTGTGTGATCCTCGCTGCTCAGGAAGCTGAGGCAGGAGGATCACAAATTAAAGGCCAGTTCAGGCAACCTAGTGAAACCCTGTCTCACAGCTTAAAAAAAGAAAAGAAAAAAATGTGATTTGTACGGATATCTTGTTCCTTAAGGACTCATCTGCTTGTTTAGCTCAGCAGTTCTCAAAGTGTGGTTTTGAATGTGGCATCTTCTGGGGGATGGATAGAAACGCGTTCTGTGCCTGATGAGAGCTACCAAATTACAAACTCTAGGGGTGGCATCCAGTAATTTGTCTTTGTTTTGTAGAGACAGGATCTTGCTAGGCAGTTCAGGCTGGCCTTGAACTAACTACATTAAACCATGCTGGCATGCACTCTTGCTGATCCTCCTGCCTCAGCCTCCTGAGGGCTGGGATTATAGACATTTGACCACCTCTGGCTTTATCTATTTTAACTATTATTTATTTATTTTTGGAGTACTAGGGATCAAACTCTAGATCTTGCACTTACCAGGCAGGTACTCATGCTGCTGAGCTATCTCCGTAGCCCTGGTTTAACTATCATCCAGTTGATTCTTTATTCTTTTTGGTGGAACTGGGGACTGAGCTCAGGCTCTTGTGTTTGCCAGGCAAGCGCTTATTCCACGGAGCTATCTCCCTGTCCCCTATCCAACTGATTTTGCTGCATAAGATTTATATGGTCCTTGTCTGAATTAATTACAATACTGAGGTTGCAAAATAGTGGTTGTCATCATCCACTGCACATTTGCTTACCTTACTGTGCACTACAAGAAGACTCTGTGACTCTTGACCTTTTCTGGGTTTTATTTTTTTATTTTATTTATTTATTTATTTATTTTTTGTGGAACCAGGCATTGAATTCAAACCCTTGAGCTTGCCAGGGAAATGCTTATTCTACTGAGCCATCTCCCTGGCCCCTGCATTGAATCTTGAGGGCAAGAAGAAAGTCTGCTACTTAACATGTCCCTAAAGGGACTTGGTATCTAAACCATGTTCTGCAGAATAAATATGTTGGAGCAAAAGAAGTATTTGTCCATTTTTATGGCAGTTCCCAATTATATGGATATCCTTACGATTATTAGACTAGGGAGACTCAGGGTTAGTATATGTTGGGGAGTTTTGTTATGACTCCAGGTTAATTAATCCAGCCCTGCAGTTTGATCTCTGTTCACATAACAGAGATCTTTATACAGAACTGATAAGAGCAAATCAAATCAGTGATACTTATTTTCCGTCATTAATTTGTGTAGTTTTAGAAGCTAGTCACACAGCATATTATATAAACTATCTCAGTGCTAACTAGAGTAACCGAAACATAAAAATAAATTTGCAAAGACAATAATGCCTCGTACTTCTTAAATGACTACTACCCTTATAACATCATAGCAGCAAGTACTTCACCTGTGTTATTTCATTTATGGCTTTCAAAACCCCTGTGAGGTAAGTGTTTCTATTATCCCTGTCTCCCACATAAACTGAGGTGCACATATGTTTGCTGCCGTATGTATTCCAGGACACACAGCCAAGTAGTGGTTCCACATTCCAAGGTTCTAACCACCACACTACAACGCCTTTCTAAATTTGTCCTAGTAAATATAATTAAGGAGTTTGCTCTATGATTAATTTAGTTTCATAATATTTTCAGGAAGAGAAGCCAAGCAGTGGGATACTGTGGCAAGAGCCCAGGAGTGTTGCATATTCAGAGCTGGGTCCCGGTGAGGTCCAACTAAACCTCAGGGATGACTTCGGGCAAACCAGTGCTGAGCTTCAGTTTCTTCATCTGTCAAACAAGGTGTGATGATAGCTGCTGAGTCCACAGACGGTCGTGAGTGTCAGAGAGCACAGTGAGTGGGAAAGCGCTTCGCAAACTGCAAAGTGACAAACAGAAATAAGTATATCTTAACAAACAGATATGCATCTTATTATGCTTTACCATCTACAAAACAGTGAGTCCATATACCTGTTTTAAACATCCTAGAGCCTTCAGCCATTTCACTTGCTGTTTTTCCGATGGACCTCCCCGCCCCACTGCGCCAGAAGTGCGTGCCATAGATATGTGATTTCAAATTCTGGATTTTAAAAAACGTCTGTCATACATGCCAGACAGATAAACTGCCTTTGACATGCTTTGTCCCAAGGGCTAATTGGAAGCGCTTGTCATGTTTCAATTTCATCTGCCACATTCGGCCGATGTAATCTTCTGTCCGTGCGGCTCATGTGTTTGTGTTTTGCATATTTCATACAAGAAAACAGAGAAAAAAGAGAAGTCCGCCAGATGGGTTTCTCTTTCCAGGCAGAGAACTAGAAAAATTTGCATGGCCACGACCTCCTCTCCAGACAAAGGATGCTTGTTTTCAGGACTGACAGCCATCCCCCAAATTCCTGAGGTAGCCTTAGGTTTGCAATCTAGGTTCTGAAATAGTTCCCAAGATGCAATTATTTTCAAGTATATCCAAACCCCTGAAAATAGCTAATTTAAAATAATCCTCTAAAACAGCAGGCCCTTTCTCCAAATTTAGACACTTTCTTTTATTGGCTGTTTAGTTAGTCAAGTCTTGCAAAAGCCCAGCCACCTGTTGGGGACGGGTGGGGGGAGGTGCCAGAGTTCCTAGGAGGTGACTGTTCTGGGCAGCCACCCCCACCCTGCCCTTCCTGGAATCTGTTGTTGTCAGCTTCTGCTAAGACACTGCCCCGTGCTTCAGGGGGTAAAGACCGGTAAAGACCGGCAAGCACTTCTGGCTTCTGCTGGACTCCCTGGGTCATACTGTCATTATTCTCTTTCCATGACATAATTGCAGTAAAGCTCCGAGGTCAGTGGCTCGACCCCCACGGAGCTGCCTCCTCAGCCGGCTGCCCTGACTTCCCTCCCGGCAGCCTGGCCTGCTGTTTCCCCGGCTAGGCCCCACTGCCCAGGAAGTCGGGTGTGGTTCCCAGAAGGTTCACTTTGCGATTTACATGACACTTTGCATCCGGGACTTCATCCATTGCTTGGGCTTTATTTTATTTTTTCCACCAGAAAACCCAAGCAGGATACGTTTGTGAATGAACTTGTTTTTCTCAAAATTTAAACTTCACGGAATAAGATGTAATGAAGTAAAACTCTTAGGTAGGGAGAATTTTTTGTAAAATCAGGAAATTCTCAACGATCTATGAACATAAGGGAGCTACTTGGGAAAACAATATTTTATTTATTTACTTTTTGTATTTTAGGGAAGGGTCAGGACTGGTGGTGCTGCGCCTGTTTACAGTCTCCTAAGAGCTGGGATTACAGGCACGTGCCACCACGCCCAGTGGGGGCAGGGCTGGCAGGGCAGTTCAGGGGATTGAACCCCTGGACCCCTGTGCCTACTTGCAGGAGCTTTAATCCGCTGAGCTATTTGGCCAGCCCTGGGAAAACACTATTTTGGAATCAAGGAGATTAAAGCTTTCTTCTGGTTCAGTCTCTATTCTGATTAATGGGAACTTACATTCATAGCTAAAACAAAACACAAAAAGCAAGAAACAGTGAAAACTCACCTGGGGGCCCAATGGTGAGGATCAAGGTGTCCTCGTGCATGCTGGGCAAGCGTTCTGCCACTGATCTACCCCAACTCAGAAAAATATTTTAGGTTCTTGTTGAGAGTTGTGAACATTTTTATGTTTTTGTCTACTGAACAGTTACTCAGAGAATCCCAACAAAATTCTCAAAACAGTGTTTGTTGCTACCATTTTGCTTGGCTGTGCCTTCTATCTGTTTTTTAAATTTTTATTTACTCAATAATTTCTAACTTCTGCTTCACTTTTCATTATGCTGTTTAATCTGTTTCGCTTTTTAATTGACATCTATTTCACACAAAGCATTGCCACACGCTAGGCGTAGTTTCAGGAGCTTTGACAAGTACATGCATCATTCGCTATAACCACCACTCCAGTCAAGATACAGAAACCTGTAGGATTGAAGAATACCCAAAGACAAGGGCAGAGGAGATGGCTCAGCGGCAAAAGGGCTGGGGTGTAGCTCAGGGGTAGTGTGTGTGGTTACACTGCCCAA
>PVKA01024526.1:0-34108 GCA_004027165.1 Ctenomys sociabilis | reverse complement strand
CTGGAAGACAACACTGTACTGCAACCAATACTGTGAAATTCATGTTCCTTTGTTAAGTGGAAATCTATATGACTTGTAATTTTTTCTGTTTTAATTCTAATTGCACTATCTTTAAAACATAAAAAATTAAAAAAAAAAATTCTGCTTCTGAAAAAAAAGAATGTTTTTCAGACAACCTTTAATTACTGTTGCTTGTAACCATACTGTAGACAGGAACATTAACTGCAGAACTAGAAGTAACATAGAAAACTGATTATTTTATGATTAAATCTTTTTAGCACAGAGCTTAATATAGAGAGAAGCAAGAATTTTAAGTTGTATTCCCAGATAATTATTTAATTTAGTACAGAACACTAGCTAACATTTTTGCCATTATTTATATGATACTCAATACAGGCATGCAAAATTCATCAAACAATATAAGCAGCAACTTCTCCCTTCAACTACAGTCTCAGAACAATTACTTGAAGTTTTAGTAGCTTTCAGTTTCCAAAACTGAATACTGAAGTCAAAGTTGAGCCTGCGTTTGTTGAAAGAGACTGGTGTCGTTAGGGTGATCGTGGACTCCAGCAGACACACTGCAAGCTTGGGCTCCCAGGTTGCCATCTGTAAGACAAAAGGGACTTGGAGATTGTTCCCAAAGAGGAATGGGGATGCTCCCTGATTTATTTTCTTTTTTCTGGGTCATGAATCAGGCAGACTGTGCACCACATGTCTCCTTTACAAAAGACCCCACCAGTGGGGACATTTGATTTAGAGTTCAAATTTTCAAAACTGTCAGTATTTCTCTATACCCTTTCTTTATTGCTTCCAGCATTTCATCACAGTGACAGAAAGCTGACCAGTCCAGTCTTAATGCTACATCTGGATTCAACCTGTTTGACCTGCCGGTCTTGATCCACACTGACACAGCGATGTGACACCTACAGTTCCTGTGTTAGTAACGAAACAGAGAATCATACAGTCTCAGAGTGGAATTTAAAGGGAAGTTATTTTGGGCACAACAACTCTACCTAGAATATTTTTTATGAATATTACACTTTCACTTTTACATGCCAACTGAAATTATGCCGTGCACCCCTGAGTGCGAGTAAGGTCAGCCCATGTCAAACTTGACTAGAGAATTAATCAAGAAGTGTGGGACAGTTCAGGACCTTGGTTCTTTCCCTTCACAGCAGACACAGGTAGAGGCTTCCAAATGGGGTGCGTCGGCTTCTCGCTCACCTGAAGCAGATGCAGAGGTTGGGAAGCATCTCTGTTTTATGCTTGTACCACATAGAAAGTGTGTGCAATTATTCACACAGCCAACTTTCAAAAGCCACCAGTGCCAAAAGCTATAAGTAACTCCATCTGCCATAAGCAGGTTCAATCAATGTTCATATGATCTCACTTCCATGTACAAAATGCCCACACTGAGCGGATTCTTTATGTACAGCAAAAAGCCACTAAGGAAAATATCAAATCACAGCCAGTTTAAAGTGAACACTTTTAAAAATCTACAGAGCCAAATCACTGAAGGACAACTTTACATGTACTAACATTTACTATTGACTAGTTCTTCTAAAATACAATTATTTGCAAAATTAACAAATGGGTCAGTTATTTGCTAGATTCAGTTTATGTTTTCGCAATTTGTTTTCATCCCTTAGACATAGCAGTTCAAATTTCTTTTGATAAACAACAGCTCAAATCACCATATTTGAGAGTGTTCTGTGCTCTTCATATTTTGAGCATATATCAGATTGAGATTTTTGTGTTATTCCAGATAAATTTTTATTGCCGTTAAGTGTTTTTCTTGATGTCTTTTTAATATTTTTGCACTTACCAGAAAGTACTAGTGATAAAGCCCCAGGTAATTACCAGCCATTTCTCCAAATGACTCCTATCTATTTAGAGTGTACATATTGAGAAGTGTGTTGTTTTTTTTTTTTTTTTGGATTGTAATCATTTTTCCTATTTTCAGTGTCATTTGTTGTAACATAAATAATGCAAAATAATCATTTCTCTTTTCTTCTCATTACTATAATTAAAATTTTAAATTGTCCACAATTTATTTGCTGTATTCATAATAGTGCAAAAACAAAGACTCTCAAGTAAATTATCAATCCTTTCTGAAGCATAAGTCCTCTTCTCTATTATCCACTGCCTCTGCACACACACACACACACACACACACACACACACACACACACACAAACACTCATACACACACAATCCATTTCAACCTTAGAACAGACCCTAAGTGAATACAAAGCTCATGGAGCCAATCGATTGGCTGTGACCTGAATGTCACCTTCTCCTCAGAAAGCAGGGGGCAGCTGGGCAGCAGAGATGCACTGACCCCCAGAACCCTATCTGTTTCTTTACTTGAGCTGTAGAGAGCAGTTTCCTATCCTTCCTGGCTTGTGGTGCTGCCATGTGTTGTCACATCAGAGAAGACCTAACCAAGCACAGCCTGGCTATTGTTTGTTGACACCCAACTGGCAGAGCTGTAATTGAACCCACAGTTCACAGGCAGCAGCACAGTAGGTTTCTGGAACATTCCCTTGGTCTGCACAGCTTAGGACTACAGATGCATTTACTTTTTAAACTAGTTTCAAGGTTGGAGTACTTTAGCTGTGCTCTTAGAAGAATACCAACACTCACCTTCCCTTTCTTCCTTATTAATTTAAGCTGCAAGATCATAGCATTAAGCAGCCTATTTCCAGCCAGGGCTGAATTGCATTAGGTGAAGTCTCTCCTGGCAATGTCTTCCTCCTTGTGGATGATTGTTTTAGCTATAGTTAAGTGATGGCACTCCAATCAATTGCTGATAGACGAAGGCTGCTGGCTGCTCCTAGGCAAGGTTTCCATGCCACTAAGAAGGGAGAGTGTCTCTCTCTACAGAGAATGCTGGTGACAGCAAATGATACTGGCACTCCTGGTAGGCTTGTAGGAGCCGCTGGCCTGATGTCACCCTGCAAAGTCAGGGCAGAGAGATCTTCGTCATGACAAAAGGGTGTGACCATTGAATCCATCGCTTTGGGCTGCTAGGGTGTAGCTCAAGGATAGAGCACATCATATCATGTGCCTGGCCTAGACTTTGCTCTCCAGCATAGGAGATAATGAATCACGGAGCTCTGGGTTTGTTCTGCAACAGATAATCATGCACTTTCCTTAAAATGTGAGACAGCAGCCAAGGGATTTCTTTTGTATTTGTTTAGTTGTGGTTCATCTTCCTCTCTTGTTTATAATTCATTAATTAGTAGATGAAGCAATTAATCATGTTTCACAATTAAACTAAAGAATGAAAACATTTGGTGAGGCTATGAAAGTAATATGTGTAGTTTTTTATGTTAAATATTTGAAACTTCTTCCAAAACTGATTGATAATGGCTGACATCAGAAGTTTTATAAATGTCCAATCTTACATGTAATTGGAGTAAAAGGCAACATAAATCCCTGTTATGAAAATACCCACAGCATCCTTTGAACCTTTATAAAACAGTCTTCAAGGATCTTCATTCCTTAGCACATTGAGCACAATCAGAAGTCAGTTATGGTCTAAATAAGTATGCACTTGTCCTTTATGGCCAAGTAAGTGCAGTGGTGAGATTCTGGTAGCCCTCATTCAGGAGCCTTCCCCATTTCTTTAGCAGAGGGCACCACTGACTTCATCTGGAAGTGTCAGGCTGGTGGAGATGGAAGACCCTGGAGGGCTCAAGTCAGGCCTTGCATCAAGAGAGTGTCTTTCTATTGCTATCTGTAAACAATTATCTCTGTTCCAGTCTTTATGTGTTCATTGTCCCTTAAAAGAAGAGCATTATTTGGATAGTTTTTACTCACACAAGTCAAACTTCCAGGGTTTTTTTTCTGTTTTGTTTCTGAGTCCTCAGTGAGTGCATTTTACTTTAGTTGTTCAGTTTTCAGTACTAATCAGTCTACTGTTTACTGCTCAATCAAGGACTTGCATTTACCAATCATGCTTTTCATTTCCATGTAATTACTCCTTATCTTGAATTGATTTTTCTCTATAACTGCTTTCTCTATTTTTATGCATGCAGCATTTTCTTATATCTTTTAGGAACATAAAATCAAAATCATCTATAAATATATGCTAGAAATAGATGATAGATAGATAGATAGATAGATAGATAGATAGATAGATAGATATAGACAGACATAAAAGAAAGAAAGAAGAGAGGAGAGAAAGATAAAAGGAGAAATAGAGCAAGTGACTGAGATTTCTGAAGCTCAAGTGTTTATCTCAGAGCTGCAATATTTTTATTTGTGTAACAAGCCTTGTGCCATTTTTCTGTCTGATTATTTGTTCCCGCACCCCTGGAGAGGTGAACAAACTGACCACTAAATGATTTGAAGGAGTAAATTGCACAAAGATTTAGTAGAAACAGCCAAACAGCAAAATCAGCAGCCTTTAGTGCGTCAAGCTTGGCAAAACTGAGGAACTAAAATTACAGCTGGAGTGTGGTGATAGAGGAAACCAGGAGACTCTGGTAAAGGAGTCAGCAGGCAGCCTGGTAGACAGTTTACTTCAAGAGAGTTGGTGAATCTCTAAGAGGAAACGCAATCCTCAGAGCAAGAATTATAGTGACAATAGTTCCAAGTCTAAGATGAATCACTTCTGAGAAGACCAAATGCATGATTTGAACAGTTAGAGCCCTCAGAGGTGAACAGGCGCTTAAAAAAATTAGTAATTATACAAATGTATTCAAAAGATCTGCAAGTCAATAATTAATTTTTTATCATAACATAAAAACCATCTTGGATGTTTGGCATTTCTTCTTAAATATATAAATGCAAAATTATTCAATAAGAGAATCTGGAAAAGCAATGTATGCTTACCAACATTCATTAATTCTGAAAGTATAAGAAAGATAAGGACAGATAATTCATGTCACTCGTCATTTTGCTCCTATTGGTTTTCTGCTTAACTTATGGAAGGTCATAATACTGAGTGCCAAAGGCAGAATTTGAACCTGGATTCATCCTTTCTTGTTCACTTCATGTTTTTTTACAGCAGCAATGTTCAAATACCTTCTGTGGTAATCCCTTAACCAGAGAATAAGTGTTTCATAAAGAATCACAAATTCCTTTGCATTTAAAACACAGTGCTAGGAATGTAATTAAGTGTAGTGTTTTCTGATGTGCAGGTTGAAATTCACTGGGATGTTTTCAATATCTCTTCCTAGTACAATATCTACATATGACTAGAGTTAACCGTTTCTCTGTGGTCTGTATATTAAGTATGTTAGTAGGATAGCATTCACCAGCTCATCATGTGCATCTCTGTACACATACAAATATGTCCAGGTATGTACATGGGAGATTATGAGCAGATACACATATGTGGATGTGGATGTGGATATAATGAGATGTTTATAAAACGCTGTAATCCAAATCTGTGGTAAAAAATAATTTGACACCTCTTATGGTAATGCTCTTCAAAGATGTACTTTTTGCGATGGCTCTCTCTCTACTCTGCAGCTGTTTGCCTTCATCTTGAGCAAATTTGCTACACAGCTGCACCACGGGGCAACTCTCCCCTCTGTTCCGCACCGCCTTGGCCCCTCGCACTGCGAGTTGTGTACTGCGAACAGCTGCTCTCTCCTGCATCTCTGAGGACGACAGGGTTCCTCCAGGTGTGACCTGTGCCCGGGGTGGTCTCCAGAGCTTCAAGTACCCAGAATCACACTCCTCTCTTCCTGTCATAATGGCCATGTTCCCTATTATCTTCAACAGTGACAAGGTCTCTTTCTTGATTTGGATAAATGGACTTCTTTTCCCAGTATGTTTTTTTTTTCTTTAGGGTAGCATAGACAATATTTTCAAACTCCATCAGTTCCTTTCTTGTCATCACAGGAAGTAGAAAATTCAGTGCTGGTTTTATGGGCAGCTGCAGCATTTGAGTCTTTCCACAAATTCAGAGAACAGTTCAGCATTCTGGAAGCAAGAGTAGTGACAAAGGGATAATTTCATGATTACAAACAACACATAGTACTCGCACTCCCTCACGTCGGGTGCTTGCTAAGCACGTGGGACATTCCCTGTCTGCAGTCTTTCTGGGGCCGCAAACTATTTCCATCGTGAGCTCTCTGTTCCATAAAACTTCCCACTACATTTTGTGGAGGTTTCCTCTTAATACACTAAGGGACTTTGAGATGTGATAAAAGAGAGCTAGCTAATGTTTACATTGACAAAAAATTATTACCGGAAAAGATAGACTGCAGTTCATCTCGCAAATGCCCCCCCCCATTGGCAGGGGATTTCTTGCAGTGTTAATAAAACTGAAATTTGCACCATATATGCCAGTCATATCTTGCACAACCCTGCCTGGTCCTTATCTGCAGATTTCTTTCTGGTATGCAGGTTCTAGATACACAGTCTTGGTGCAGCTCTTTATCCAACTTCTCACTTAAAGATGGGTGAAAGGTGATTTAGAGACCCTGTTACCAAAATATGCAGTACTTTAGTGAGGCTTTGCTCCTCCAAGACGAGATGTGGCAGTACACTAACAACTCTCCTCTGAGAAAAGCTAGCACTTTGGCACATTCAGGCTTAAGTTTTCCCATCCCTAAGGTGCTCAAAACAGAAAATAATTATTTACTTCTTGGTAAAGTTGTTTGACAGTGCTATTCAAGGCTTTTGTATCCTTATTGATTTTTCTGTCTATTTGTTGAATCAGTTTTAGGCTAACACTGTTGAAGTTTTGAAATATTATTTTGAATTTGCCTTTTTCTCCTTTAAGTTGTAATAAGTTTTGCTCTAGGTCTTTTGAAATTCTGTAACTGAAGTATGAAAACATACTGAGGATAGTTGCTTCCTTTTCCTGCATACCTCCTTTATAAATAAGGAATGAAGCACTTATATCTTCGGTAGTATTCTTTGACCTAATGGTCTCCATCTCATGATGCTATACCCCTGATAACTGTAGTTTAAACTTTTATTTATTTTTAACTGATACATAAAACATGAAATAGTACATATTAATGAGGCAGTTCAAGATATTTATACATTATACAGTGTTGAAATCAGGTGAGAGATATGTATCTCCTCAGACATTTATAATTTATTTGAGGTGGAAACTTTCAGAACTCTTTCTTGATGTCTTTGCAAGTTTGTGTATTTTAGATTTGTAAAAAAGTCATTCTGCGCCCCAGCCTTCCCCAGCACTGAGGTATCACTGGACCGTGGTACACTTGTCACTGCTGAACAATTGATCTTTTCCATTACAGTTCACCAAATTCCTAATGTGCGCAAGAATCAGCATGCCATGGGCAGGGATGTTTCTTTGTATCAAGCCCCTGACCAGGATTCCTTGTTGAGGGCAATCATTTACTTTATTTGTGTCTTCTAGTGTGGGAACAACTTGTCTGGTTTTTGCCATTTGAAAACAGTTTAATTAACTATTTTGTAGAATTTACATCAATTTGAGTTTCTCAGATTTTTCTTTCTTGGACAGTGGTTGTAGGTTTCAGAAGAAAATTGCAGAGCTCAGCTGTCCCTGTCACATGAGGTCACCAACACAAAACCATCCATAAGGCATCCACATCGAGGTCAGCCACTCTCAGTCAAGTGGGCGGTGTGGTTCTGCCTTCTCCACCTTGTGGTCTCAATGCAGGGCTAGCACTGCCTAGCTCAGACCACAGCCCAGGTGAGGTGAAGACTGCAGACCACATCCCAGGTGAGAAGACTACAGTGTGTGGAGGAGTTGATTAATTCTGTGTTCAGAAGAGGAGCCAATCTGTGCTTATGTTTCATTCATAATGATCCAAACAAAGCTTGTTTCTTTCCTTTATTCATGTAATCAATCATTGATATCAAAAGACTCATTTATCTTTTATATTTTGTGTTACAATCAAGATTGTTATTTTATTTTCTTGTTTACGTGCTAAGATCATAGTTACCTTTTTGATCTATTTAAGCATTGCATTAGTTGTATTTCATAAAATTTGATATATTTTGTCTCAATTGACCAAATAATATATGCAAATTCCCTTTTGATTTCTTTTTTTCATTTGGCAGTGCAATTTTCAATTTTTAATATTTTGGGGGACTTTCCAGATAATTCCTCCTTATTAATTTATATGTAATTACATTGTGATCAGAAAGAATATTCCATGTGTTTTTAATCTCACAAAAGTATTGAAGCTCTTCTGTAAGCCCAGAATGTAGGTTGTTTTAGAGTTCTTTTTTTTTTTTTTAACTTAACCTTATTTATATTTTATTCATTTTAATGAGAAAAAAGATAAAAAAAAAAAAAGAAACAGTTTCAAAACAGGTTAGTGGGACAGTTAAAATAATTAATACACTGAATATTGTGGTCTTCTTAGTAGTTATTCAGAGGCAAGATGTAGACAGATAGTTATTCAGAGGACAAGATGTAGACAGACTTAACTTGGTTAAGACCAAGTTAAAGCAAGACTGGTATAACTAAATATGTAACTTCTGCTACCTGGTAAGGTGAGTCAAATTCCATCCAGATTTATCCTGGAACTATGTACTGCAACTTGTGGATCTCTTGCCAGTATCAGCCATCTGAATGAGCCATGGCACTTAGAGAAGATGAACAGTATTAGTACAAATCTTTCTTCCCATTGAACTAAGAGAAAGTAGGGGCCGGGGAGATGGCTCAGTGGAATAAGCGCTTCCCTGAACTAAGAGAAAGTAGCTGTATATCCATCCAAATATCTTGTATATACATATAGATTTTTTTTTCACAATAAAAAGGTCCTTTATTTATATTTTCCTGTTGGATTTTTTGTGTTTGTTTGTTTTGTCTGAGATGGGTGTTCCATTACTGTTAGAGGACAGAGAGAATATTGGTCGAGCAAGCTCCATGACTCATTCAGATGGCTGATAGTGACAAAAGATCCACACATTGCTGTAAATAGTTCCAGGATAAATCTTGATGGGATTTGACTGACATCAGGTAGCAAAAGTTACATTTTTAGTTCTACAGGCCTTGCTTTAACTTGGTCTTGACCATCTAGCAGAAAAGTGTAACCATGAGGTATAAAAAGTAAAGCTATATTAATATGCTGAGCTGTAAAAGGCTCAAGTCAACAACTTCAGACAATTGCCAATTGTGCTGATAATTCACTACTATTATGGAGTATTGAACTATGTTGGGTTATTTTGCTGAATTCAAGTACCTGAAGTCTTTGGACTAACATCAAGTATGAAAAAAGATCCTTTAAAGACTTCTCCAAATACAGCTTGTGTTAGAGTTTCATGCTAAGAATTTGTCCTAAAATTCAGCAGGAGTATCTTCAGAATGTCAACTACATCAAGTTAAGTTTTGCTACCAAGTCTTTTCTGCATAATTTTTTGCATGTTTATTGTATCAGTTACTATACAGAAGTGTTACTACTCTGTTGGTAAATTTTAAATTAAAACTAATACATTAAGTATAAAATGTCTTATTAATATTAAATTAGATAATATAAAAGAACTCTAAATCTCCTTAGAGTCTGTGGAGTTTTTCCTCTGTCAAATTTTGCTTCTTACATTTTTAACTGTTTCATTTCATTTCTTTATTTGTGTTTGCATTAGTTATTGTCCTACCCACGAGTAACTTGGAATAAACAAACACAACTTCATGCATAATGTTAGAAATACAGCAAGAAACTTAACATTGCCCTATATGAGTCAGTGTCCTGCTAGACTGACGAAGTACTGGCTACACAGTTCCCAGGAGGAAGGGTTTATTTTGCTTCAAGGTTCCAGATGGTTCTGTCCATGACTGGCTGCTGCAAGGCTTCCGGGAAGCAAAGGTGAGGGCAAACCCACGTGGAAGGGGCCAGGGATACAGTGCAGTCCCCAAGGCGCCTTTCTGTGGCCTCCTCCCCATGCCCCGCCAGCCTATGGCTCATCAGCCCATCTGTGACCTTGCACTCAGCTCCGTTCCAGCGTCTCTTCCACCCAAGTTGGCAATGGGCCCTATGCTAGTGCAGGTGCTATATATAAGGTTTTACAAATTTGCACCTTACAAATGTACTTTAAACCCTCCGTTTCATTATTTTCTCAATTAACTTTAAAAGAAATTTGAAAGAAAATATAACTATTTGTTGATATCTTCACCATTATGTCCTCTTCATTTTTTTCTCTAGCTGGCTAGTTTTTGAAACTTCTAATAAGTTTTTAATTTGTTTTTCAGCAGTTTCTTTATGCCATTGCTTCTTGTGGTTTCTGGTATTTTTCTCTGCATTTATTTGGTTTTCTTATATATCTTATGTTAGAGAAATAAAGATACTTGGAAAATTTTGGCCATTTTTTGAATTTTACTCTTTCCATGTCTCTTATTTTCTTATGTTCCTGTTATACATGGGCTTATACTTCTTGGTATCATGTAAACAATGAAGGTTGTGTTCATTTGAATTTGATCGTTTTATCATCATGCCTTATTTTTATATAAATTCTACAGTTATGTCTCTGAGTTCAAGAGTAGTTTTTGTTTCTTTCTTCCTTTTATGTTTTTGTATTTTAGGGAAGGACCTACAAGGTGTTCAGCGTCTCACTGTTACATCAGATTTGTAGTGATCCTCCTGTTTACAGCCTCCCAAGGGCCGGGATTACAGGCCTGTGCCGCCACGCCCAGTCTCTGTTGCAGTCTCAGTGGGCCCTGGGGGCAGGACTGGAGCCTCAGGCCTGGACCAGGATCAAACCCCTGGTCCCTGCACCTGCTTGCAGGCACTTTAATCTGCTAAGGTATTTGGCTGGCCCTTAAGAGTATGCTTTCTAAAATATTTAGTTTTCTTATAATACCGTATGAAGGACTTTTAATTTTAAGTATTTTCCATCTCTTGAAAGCCCATTTGATTTTTCAGTGTCTTCTACTTTTCTCTGAAAACTGTATATACTTTTTATTTTACCTTTGAATATATAAAGAGATTTATCATAGCTATTTTAAGGTTCTGTCTAAACGTCCCATCTTTTTCACTCTTTCTGGCTTATTTCTACTGGTGGCTATTGTTTCTATTCTTGGTAAAAGAAGCCAACAACTTCTCATTGTTGGCCGCAGCGTCTTGCTGTCTGTCTTCAATGAGCGCTGAGTTTTGCTCCAAGTTCATATCTCAGTTCTTTGCAGTTGTGCGGCATCTGGCCAGCACCTCTGTCTCACTGTTGATTTGCCCCTCCCGTCTGTCGTTGCTCCCAGGGGCACAGAGCAGCCTCTGTTTGGGGTCTTGCCTCATTCTGAAGGCAGTGGCCCAGGTCACCGTCCAGCGTCCTGGTCTCTGGAGCCTTCTGATCCCCGCGGCTTGCTCCTTAGAGCGCCCTTGTGAGCTAGACCCATCAGAGGCTGCCAACACTTCAGCAAGCCCTGCGGGAGACATACCACCTTTGCCTGCAGATTCTGTTCACCCGACCTCTTCCTCTTCCCGGGAGGAGGCATCTCCGAGGAGCCTGCGGGGTGGCGTTCAGCTCTCCTCACGCTGGATGTGGTGCGGAGTCCCAGGAGTGCCAGGCAGGAGGCGGGGCCAGTGCGCTCTCTCTCTCTCTCTTACAGTGCGCAGCTGCTCTGTCTGCAGTTGGCAAGACACTGTTCTGCACGCTTTCTCCTACTCGCCAGAGGTGACACCACGCAGCAAAGCCTCTGGCAATTGGTCATTCGTTCACAGAGACCAAAGTTATACCCAGGCCACGATCTTCAGGTAAATGCTTTATTTAGAAATAAAGAATAAAACTTTCATTATAAATTCATCTTGCAAGCCAAATCCACAAGAAAAACAAAACTTAACTTTGTAAAAATGCTTGAATAAAGTTAAATATTGTGTCATATTATATCATAGAGTGTTTCATCACTTTAATTTATATTTAGTAAATATTTCTAATTAACACATTTTCACTATAATTTGCTTAAAGCACGCTAACCATAATAAATGAATAACAACCTATTTAGACAGCTTTCTTAGTGCTTAGTTAGTTTGCTTATGTTCCCTAGGTTATTTTTGCATATAAGAACATAAAGGAAACTGTACATACATCTATTTCTAGAAGGTTTCCCTACTCACTGCTTTATTAAGATTTAAATGGCCTGCACCAGAGATTAAAAACTATATATACATAATTTTTAACATGTCCAAGGTGGTAACAAAGCATTGTGTTTTCTCATAACTAGAAAATTATTTTATTCCTATGAGAATGATTAAAAATTAACCACTTTAAAAAGTGGAAGTAAATTTTCAGTGGATTAATAAGAACTTTTAAAGTTTTTAAGATTTTAAAACTGGACAATGTTAGAAAATCTGGTGCAACACATCATATGAGCCATCCTGTCCTGGCAGATGCACCTGCTTCAGCCTCCTGCTTTACACGAGGAAATTCTGGATTGGCGGAAAGGTGGTGCTGCCGTCCATAGTGCTGTCCAACATGTTCTCTAAGAAGTTTTGGAAAACCAGATTGTAATAATCTTTTCTCAAAACTTATCCTGCAACAATCCTATTAAACCAGAGTAAAATAGCAAAAGTGAGGTTGAGGATTTGAAATGATTCTGACCATTATCCTAACCCCTGAGACTGCGGTGGAGGAGGTGTCCGGCAGCAGCCTTCCCAGGCACGCCTCCACGCAGAGCTGACATCCGTCCTTCCTGCTCTGGGGAGCTCCCACCTCTGCGTCTCCCCCTGCGGTTCCCAAATGTCACTTCCGCATGTGTTCGCTCACTGAGCTCTGACTCCTCGCAGTAGCAAAGATACAGTGCTTTGTATCACGGTAGTACTTTCTAGATATTTTTCTTTTGGGGTACTGGAATAAATAAACTATATCACATGACACTTTATCCTAGCGGTAGGCTAAAGAAGTTCATCCAGGGCCGGAAAATAGCTCAGTTGAATAAGTGCTTGCCTGGCGAGCACAAGGGCCTGAGTTCAATCCCCAGTTCCAGCAAAAAAAAAAAAAAAAACAAGTTCATCCAGAAAACCACACAATGTAGAATAATAAAATTCCTAGTTAGTGTAAAATGATTCCCAAAATTCCAGGAGGAAAACGCATGCACATTAAAACTGCAGTTTATGAAGACAAAAGAAAATTTCCATATAAACATCAAGTCAGTCAAAATCTTAGAGTGCACTTCTGAAGTTGGCAGTGAGTGGAATGGCAGAGAAACACGCTTCTCAAGGTGGTGCTCCTGCAAGCAAAGGCTAAGGAGAGACCCTAAAGGTCCCTTCTGGAGGGATTGAAACAGATGTGACCTAACACTAATTTTCCAGTACATTTGTAGAAACATTCCTGTATCAAACTCTGATTAATATTGCAAGAACAGAAAGGACTACTAATGGGACCTTTCTCCAAGAAGCTTGGCCACTGCACTCACATCTCAGAAGGTGAAAGCACTAGATTTTTTTCCCCTCAGAGTTATTTTTTTATTATTATTTTTTCCATAATTGTATTGAAAAACAAATAGCAATGAGATGGTTTCAAATCAAATTAGTAGGACAGATTCAACAATTAATACATTGTATAATATTTTCTTAGTGGTTGCTTGTTGTACAAGATGCAGACATGATATTCTATGTACAAACACTATTAGAACAAATCTCTCTATTTATTGAATTAAGAAAATGTAGTTGTGTATCTAAACTATTTTGAATCTACAGATACAAAATGGTCATTCAGCTGTATCCCCTTTTTCGTTTAGTTTTGTCAATTAAATATTATAGGTATATGAATTCAACAAAATACTCCAAAATAGTCCAGTAGTCCATAATAGTAGTGGGTTTTCTGTATGTCTGACTATTCTGACTATGTCAGAAGTTGTTTACTTGAGTGTTTTACAGTTCAGCATAATAATATGGCTTTACTTCTTATACTTTGTTTTTATACTTTTCCACTGGATGGTTAAGGCCAAGATAAAGCAAGACCTATGTAACAAGCATTGTAGCTTTTGTATCTAATTAAGGTCAGTCAAATCCCCTCAGGATTTAACCTGAGACCCTGCACTGCATTTTGTAGATCCTTTTTCTTTGTCAGCAATGTGGATGAGTCACGGCCATTGCTTGACCAGTTGAAAGCACTAGATGTTTAAGATTTCAAGTGTCTAAGAATTCCACAGACATAGGCTCAGAAGGACAGACTCACAGCAAGAGGGTGGCCTGGGGAGCCACCACTCTGCTTCTTGTGAAATAGGTCCGTATCAACTCTGTTATCAAACCCCTGGCTAACCAATGAGCCAACCAGTGCTGTTTTTTGCTGAAACAAACCTAAGTTGCCAAAGACACCTCTAGTAAAGATGACCTTGATCATGTTCCTCTCAAGGTCAGCATTAAAGGTAATGTGACTTTTCCTGTGACATCGAAAAGTGAAAGGACACAGTTGCAGTTCTGCAATACAGAACAGAGGATATGGTACCGTTGATTTACTTGCTTTCTGGGCTCTTGCATTCAAAATAGATATTCCTGTGGAAAGTGAAAACTCTGCAAGTCAGTTGATGATAATGAATTGCTGGATTTCACAGATGTTTTCACTTTAAAATGGAATATTATGATGGTGCTAAGACTCTGCACCACCATTACTGTAATTTGCATACCATTACTGGCGATGTTTATGTTTTGTAAAGTTGAAATGTTTTTGAGCTCATCATAACCTAGCACTAATGATTCTCAGTACATCTGTGGAAAACCAACACCTAGGCAGTTTATCCAGCTCAGTCATCTTTGATGAGTCTGTACCATCTTCCAAAATGTTCGGCCAAGGTTTGCTATGTACAGTGCTTAGAGCCTGTCTTTATGTACATACAATCTGAAACTTAACGGACCAGGAAGAAATCACAACTGTGTGACAGCATATAAATGAAGCCTCACTCTGGCAGCTGCTTAGTGGAAAAATTTTAGTGAGTTTATGCCATTCTTCCAGGAAAGGCAGGTCATTCTCATGCTGGATTCACAGAGAGCTGATGTTTGCCTGCAAACAATGGAGGGAATTCTACTTACTTCAGAATCGGAGCCTTAGACAAAAACTCAGATGTTGCAGATGCCGATAAGGCAGGCTTTAATGGAAATAATTTCAAACATAACATTTTAGGACAGTGTCAGTAAAGTTGATGTGGAAATTAAGGGTGAATTTCAGTGGTGGCAAACTCTTAATAGATGTATTTAAAAATATAAAATAACCATGAAGTAAGAACCAGAGTTATCAATGCCTAGCTTCATTATTCACTATTTTAAAAATACATGCGATTTTCAAACACTTCAGTGGTGTCCCGAGAGCTGCTAGGTTCTCAGTATTCTGTTTGTGCATAAAGGAGAGAGCATCATGCCAGCAGCCACATGTACAACAGCACTAAGTGTACCAAAGAGTATCTCGCATTATGCAGCATGTCCTGCATGAAATAGGTTTTGATAACCTCAACCTCTTTAGTTCGACATAACTGTGGGTATTATTAGGTACAAGCAAAATAAAATTTTGAGGCTTAAGAAGCTAAATATTAAGCATTTCTCATATGCATGACATTCAGAAGAAGCTGGTGCAGAGCAGGATGGCTCTTCCGCAATGATAAGAAGTTAGATTTATTTCATATTTATGGGTCTTCTCTCTAGAATATTGTTTGGAACATTCCTTTCATTATTATTATGTATCTAATGGATCTACCTGGTTAGCAAAGGTTTGAGTATACATCATTGTTTACTGTGAGACAAAAATTAAAGAGATCTCTAGAGCTTATTCTCCTTGCCAAACTGGAATTTTACACGTGTTCATCCGAAGTTCCCAGCTTCCTGCTGAGAAGCCTGCAAGCAGCCCTCATACCCCTCTTTGACTGCTAGCTTGGGGACTTAGGAACATCATGGATGCATAATTGTGCAGCTCTTGTCTTTCTGTGGCTGTCACTTTGCAGGGTGCTCACTGCTGGTCCACGTAGTCACCCACCCTTTTAAAGCAACAAGCTCTTCCATTATCACAGACACAACATTTTATCTAGTCCTCTCCAGGAAATGCTAATTTAAATAGTGCTACAGTGAACCTCGGAATGCTGATACCCCTTGAGGACCCTAATTTCAATCCTGCTGTGAAAGTTTCCAGAAGTGGAATTACAGAATCATATAGTCAATCTATTTTTAATTTTTAGAGAATCCCCGCTACCGTTTTCCATAGCAACTGCACAAGTTTGGATCCTCATCAAAAGTGCATAAGGCTTTAAATTTTTCACATTCTTGCCAAGAATTAATTCCTTTTAAAAACATTATCCAGCATGGCATTATGAGGCAATCCCTCGCTTCTTTTTGAATCTATATTTTCCTGAAGAAATGCTACTATTGGTCTTAGGGGATGCATGTCCGACTTCTCAATAAGAGTTTTAGCTTAAAGAATGTTAATTTAGGGGTGTGTGTGTGTGTGAGTGTGTATGTGTATCAGATAAAAGACATGTGAAATTGCAAAAACAATGGGAAGCCAAGAGAAAGATTATTACTTGGCAGAACACTTACACCTACAAGAACTAATAGAAAGTCTGGAGTAAGGGGTAGAGAGACTCCAACCAGCACATGAGAGACCTGGACAGACAGACAGAGCCAGAGAGAGAGAGAGAGAGAGAGGGAGAGAGAGCTGTGTGGCTATGTTGCCTAGGAGTCACTGAGCACTGTCAGAGTAGCTTAACTAATCTTAAAAAATGATTGTGCATAAATACAGAATTCAATCCAGAAGAGATAGTCAGGTCTGATGATAGCATCTGTGGGGCATATTGAGTAATGTGGGTCAGGAAAACTGGGAGAAAGGGGGACAGAGCATGAGGACTCTGAGATGGAAAGTTTGGGCAGGTCTATAGTGACCGAGTGCCAACGGACTTAGGAACTTTAGTCCAAGCTACCAAAGGTGGTAACTGGTGGAATGAAAACTTGCTTTTCTAGAAACATACCCTAAAAGGCAGTTAGCCTTGAAATTTTTGAACCCCCTTTTCATGCACTCAATCTACTAGCAGAAGTAAAGTGCACAATAACAATGATAACTAACAATTTCTTTTCAAACCCAAGTAGTGATCATGATTGGGTTTATTAGAAGTCTGCACAGGCTTCTCTTCTAATGAAAGGTCATTGCAAGTAGAGCTTTCTCCAGTGTCTGATGACTGCAGCACAAAATCCTATATCCCTCTGAGGATGTTCCACATGAACACACAGAACCTGCCCTTGGACCACATCCTGATCGTGACAATAAAGAAGCACATGGAGAATGATGTAGGAGCAAACAGTGAGTACTGAGAGTGAGGGCCCATGGGAGCAATAGAGTAAAATGGGTCTCACAAGAGGGTGCCATGGATATCCTCATGGGTGGTGAGTAGGATGTTGCACAACCCTGGGTCCTTCAAAGATGAGGTAATATTGAGTTTCTCTGAGGAATAAAAATGAAATGTTATTGCTGGGCCTGCCTTGGCATTTTTGCAAATGCAACCTGCTATGCTAACCAATCTGTTATATGATAAAATAATAACACACCTTTTCCTATACAAAAAATAGCTTCTGTTACTCTTGTAGATGAATGTCAAGGCAGAAACCTCATGAAACAGATCCATGACAGTCCTTCAGTGTCTGGTCTTCATCTTTCGACTGTAAGATATTGGCAATTTCAATGACAGGTATTGCCTGAATGGGGAACAACACTTAACCAACAAAGTTAGCACCAACCAAGGTGTGTATTCTGAAGCTAGATGTTAAACAAAATTATCATTATTTGGAAATACATTAGTTTTCAGTCTTTCCCATGCTGGATAAAAGTCATGCAAAAATATCAGGAATCGCCATTGTGGTTGGTATCTTTTGGAGAACTTTGGTGATCTTATTAAACATCTTTATATCTTGAGCCTTTTTGTGCAGATGAAATGAACTTGTACTTGACCTGAGCTGTTAATGGACAGCAAGACACACTCCATACAGTAGAATGCTATTTTTTTTCACCAGTGTACAGAATAATATTATTCTATTTGGCTTAAGGAATCTGTGGTAGCTAAGTTTATTGTCAACTCAGATGGCTTGGATGCTCCTGAGGGGATCAGGGAAGTCTACTGGTCATGTGTTGGTTGGGCCATGGAAGTCTGGCCTCAGGCACTATGCTTGGTCCCTTCTGTCAGGTGCTGGCCACCAGCGGATGTGCAGCTTGGACTCATCGAGCTCTCCTGTTGCGGCGTCTCTGCCGTGGGGCCAGCTCATCGCGCACTGCACCACTGCACCACTGGAACTGCAAACCAGTTGTACCTTTCCTCTTTTTAGTTGTGGGTGATATAAACTTCATCCCAAGACTGCAAAAGCTGACTAGCACAGAGTCTAGTTGGTGCTTGTGTCTTCGAGATTCATAAAGGTTGAGCATCTGTTGGCATCAAAAGGATAAAAGTTGACTGGTTTTTTGGATTTGGCTTTTCTTATACCAAAATGATGAGTCCTAGACCCGGGGTTGAGAGTCTAGTGGCAAGGCTGACTTCCAAATGGATGAAAGAATGGCCCATTGGGGCCTATGGTGTGGATTGGTGAGTTGCCAAATACTTGTAGTTCCTGGGAAATGCAAAGGGAATGGAGATGGAGCATTTATTACGTGTTCTTCGGGAATAACAATATTTATAACTGGTACAAAATTTATATTATTTTCTCTCTCATAACTGAATCAGAGGTAAATCTCACAGTCTTGTTGCATGTCCTGTAATACTTATCTGCATTAGGCCTAGTGTGTGGATTATTCTCAGCCAGCTGCATCAGCACTAGTGTTTGGGCAGTGTAATGTACTACCTGGATGAGCAGCCATCAGGGGGCACGTTTGCCCAGGTAGCATATGCTGTGTGTGCATTACCCGGAATAGCAAGGGTAGATGTGGTGATGAAGTCCCTGTTATCTCTACAGTGCTGCGGTGCCTCTGCAGGATATATGAGAGAGCTGGACGTGCAAGCATGCTGCATTCTCTGTGGTGGACACGCAGATGTTATAGGTCAGGAACAATGCCAGGGACTGCGAGGTACCTGTGTTTTAAGGCAGGAGGAGAGTGGTCATGTATTTCTTCTGCAATTTTTATTTATTTTATTTTTTATGTACTTAGTACAGCAGATACAGGGTCTCACTATGAAGATCAGACTCTCAGTGATTCTCCTGGTTTCAGCCTCCCAGGAGCTGGGATTACAGGCACACACCACCATGCCCAGTCTCAATTGCTGTCTCAATACACCCCAAGGATGGGGCTAGCACTGCAGGCCTGGGGATCGACCTTCTGGCCTCTGCATTTGCATTAGCAGATGCTTTAATCTTCTGAGCTATTTGGCCATCCCTCCTTCTCTAATTTTTTTTTTTTAAAATTTATTTATTTATTTGGTACAGGGTCTCACTATGCAGCTCAGGCTTATAGTGATCTTCCTGTCTCAGCCTCCCCAGTGCTAAGATTACAGGAGAGCACCACCATGCCTGGTTTTGGTGGCCAGCATGGTGTGCCTGGAGTTCCAAGGCTGGCATGGTTTTGGTCACCTGGGATCAAATCTGAGTCCTTGCACTTGCCAGGCAGGCAGGTAGACTGCTGAGCTATCTTCCCTGTCCCAAAGTATATTGTATGGTATAGAGAAGGCATGAGTTCAGAAGGGTCACAACCCCTATGGACGCAAGTGGAATGCAGGTGACACAGGTGCTATAGTGGCACCAGCAGTATGCTTCTTTCTTTCCACTACTGGATCACTAGAAGTACAGCACAGAAACCCCTTTTCTACTTCTAACTTGGATAGGACATTGGCAGTTAACCAACTTTGATAAACAGTTGGGCCACAACAGAACGCCGACTGCAGGGCTCCTGTGGGGTGAGTCTGTGGTAAGAACTTTGATCCTGGTGTAGAGCAGTGGATATTTGAGCAGAAATGTGCAGCCTGAAGGAGCATTTGATCGCATTGATTGGGTCACTGATGCAGGAAAACTATTTCAGTCGTGTTTAGGTCTGGACTTACCCTCTAAAGCCTTCCGCCACAGTTAATGTAAAGGTTAGATCCATTTTTTGTGGTACTGGGGGTCAGGCCTGGAGGCCAACTGGTCTCAGGCAATTTAGGAAGAACACCCCTGGTCTTTCCCTGCTGTTCTAGGTAATGCTGGGAAGTTCTCAGCCTGTAATTTGTAGCCCTCAGAGATATTTAAGCAGCCTCACCCTTCAAGCCCTAAATACGAGTGATAAGCATAGCTACACTGAGCAGTTCATATAAACAGGTTGCCTGGCTTGGCCTTTCAATGCAGTTCTGGTGTAATTACCACAGGCCCAAGGCACATGGAGCCTTGTCCCATGATCCTGTATATCTGGAGCCTTCCATCCAGGGTTTGCGCCTGTTAGTGACAAAATATATTGATTATTGGGCTCCAGGGACTCATTTTCAAATGTCACCAGCATCCATCCGGTACCGTTTATTTTCCCCTTTAGCAGTTGCTTTTTCCCTCTTATAAGAGGTCCAGTGCCCTGGGCAAGGTAGCTAATGCAGGTCCCCGGTAAACACAGTTAAGGCATCGATGGGCCTTCGAGCTCCCCGGAGAAATATCCTGCAGCTGCGAGCTGTGGGATTTTGGATCTGGCAGCAATTTGAAGGAGATCACCTACCATTATCCTCAGGGCTGACAACCAGTGAACACGATCAGTTTATGACTGAAAATTTATAAAGATGAAGACGGTTTGCGAATGTTCATATATAATTGCCCTCGGTTTTAAATGAAGGCAAGTCTCAAGGCCCTCATTAAAGGCAGCCTGGGAGATTGGACATAGCTGTGCTTCGTTGGAAATCTGGAAGGCCGAGAATTGAGTGGTCTAAGATCCTGGAGCACGATACAGGTCCCCTCAGGCCCGCTAATAAAGGCTGCTTGGTGGGTACTGCGTTTCTCCCTAATAGCTTACACAAGAGATGTTTTCAGTAGGGTTACAGCCAACTAGCTGAAGGAAGCAAGGGGGATGGAACTTGGACAGCAGGCTCGGCTGTGGAGCACACAAGTGGACTGTCTAAATCCTCTTCTCAATCAATCATTTGGGGAACTTCAAAGGGAACTAGGAAAGCTGCTGTCAGACCAGCAAGGGTGAGCATTGCTGGCGCTGGGCGGGGCGGGGCGGGGCAGAGCCTGGGTGGGGGGCTGCTATGAAACTCCCCTCCCACCAGGCTAAGCCTGGGGCCCAGTGTGCGCCAGCAGGAGCCAGCGGGACAGAGAAGGTAGAGGCACCCTCTGGAGCCAAGGAATTCATTCTGGAACAAACTTCACAGTTACTGGAAGACATTATCAGCGAAGAAGTCAAGGAAACAGCCTTTCAACAGGGAGCGCTGCAGACAGCGGGACACAGGGGGGTAGATCTATGAGATCGGAAGGCATGAGAGGGCGGGAGAGGCGCAGCGAGGAGCAGGGGCACAGAAAGACAAGTCAGAGGTGCCACGTGCGTGTCCCGAATGCCCGTGGAGAGTGAAACCATCCGCCCTGCACACACGGACTGATGACAGAGCGTCCCTCCTTGCACAGCACACCCATGCTTTGAGCACCAGCAGATACCTCATAGATGTGTTCGACTTTCATGTGTTACAACAGTGAATAGTAAAAATGTAAAAGCTGCAATATGTGCACCATTGCACGACATTGTTTCGCTTTGCTTTTTCGCTCAAAGTGGCTGCAGTACCTGCGCTCGGTTAAACAGATCTCAGATCTCAGGACGTGGCTGACACGGACCAGGCAAAGTAGAAGCATGGTGGTGAGGAGCACCTGCCCGTGGGGATCCCTCCCGCTGCCTAGTCTGTATTTGAAGGATATTTGATTACCCTGCCCAGCAGTCAGGATGGTTCTTAATTCCTGAGCCCTGGGCCAGAGCTCCAGGTGAAAGAGTTCCTGCTCTGAACTCTAGCACCGCTTGCTGGGGCAGCATGGAAGCCCAGCCCGGCCTAGTGCTTCAGCAGGAATAGCTGTGCTCAGCTGCACTGCGGTCTGTGTGTGCATGTTGGGGGCCCTTACTCACACTCCTGGTCAGACAACTGGCCCAGCTGAGCTCCACGTATAAGGCAGGCGTGGATAAGAGGGGACCACCTAATGCTCCTGCAGGAACGTGAGCAGCAAGCAGAGCCTGGCAGGGCCACATCACCTTGGGGTAGGAAGGCCCATTGCTCAGGTTTTCCCATTTCTGAAGATATTATTTCTTTTTGTTTTGTTTTTGAGATTTGGTTTGGTTTATAGAGACAAGAGTCTCACTATGTAGCCCAGAGTGGCCTCAGATTCAGAGGGATCCTTCTGCCTCAGTCTCCCAAGTACTGGGCTTACAAGGACTACTTCTGCTGCTAAAGGGAAGCATTCCTAGCCTTACCAAGCCTTACTGGGAACCATCTTTCACCAAACGTGTTATAGGAGCTGGTGCTCACGCACATTCTAGCCCCATCTGTCTCTCACACAGCCCTGCAAGGTGCTCAAATTTGGCTTGTAGAGCAGTGTATTGTGTGGTTCATGGCCATCACCCAGTCCTGACTCCCAGGGGCAGCAAGCACCTGCTGGTCACGTCCATGGGCTCCAGGAGCCATAATCTAAGGAGCTCTGAGGAAGTCAGAAGTGACAGTAAAGGCCACTTTATTTGCAGTATTTGTGGTACAATTTTAATACCATGTCTTGAGGCTTTTCACCAGTGAAGTAACCTGGATCTTTGTGTCACAATGTACAGAGTTTGCAGAGTCACGAGACACATGAACCTTGATGCTGCAGAAATAAAAGTCCCAAGGGATGTCATGCTTGGGATCCTGAGATGGTCAGATTGTGAGTGAATGGCCACTACCTATAGTGTGAGACCTCAAGCCACAGTATACAGTATAAGCCCCAGCCTGTGGCCCAAGTGGTTGTATGTTTGGTGGGGCTGTGGTCAAACCTCAGTTCTGGTAGATGCTAAGTTAGAGTGCTAACATCCTGTTGTGTGGTCTCTGATTAGTAGCATATCATGTACAAAGTGGGAAAGCAGGTGTTATTTGCATGTTGAAGGCTGAAGATCTTGCTGGATAAGGAAGGAAGGTTTACTAGGCCATTCAGGTGCCCTGAAGTGAAAGTGGGCAAAATATACCGAGTTCCCTCAGAGCCAGAAGAAAATTGGCTCTGGAAATCTGACAAAATTGAAATAGAATAAGACACACTGGCCAGGCCTGCATCTCAAAAGAGGACCAGGTGCCTTCTGACTTTTTAATTAATTTAACAATGTTAGGAATGTGTGACACACGAACATCTCAGTTGTGGAATCTATCATTAGTGACTATCCTTTGTAGTGGTTCAATATAGACCACATAATTGCAGGGTGAAATGGTGAGGTCTGTTCTCGTGAATATTAATTTCTGACCAAAATCATTCTCTGGTGTTTTATTCTATGTGTGGTATTTATCTCCTTGGTTAGGACCAATATGTATAAGGAGTCCCACTCAACAATGCCATGGCTTTCACTTGGTTGAAGGGCTAGCAGATACCTTCATCCCTGGAAAGCAATAAGGGGGGCAGTAAAGCCATCAATAAAGGCATTATAGAAATCCTTTCCTGGGCCTGCAAGAGATCAGGACAGTGTTTTCTTTGTACAGTCTTTCTAGAGAGGTTCTGCAACTAATGCGGGGAAATGTCAGAAATATCAATTTAGGTTTCCTAAAATAATGGGGGTATGGATGCCAGGCTCTGTTCATGAACCTTCCCAACAGTGAATAACTAATTCTACAAAGGGGCAAGTGTCACCATACTGCAGGACAAGGTCAGTGGAGTGACCACCCCCCCAAGGCAGAGGCTTTGGGTCCACCCTCCAAAGCTCAAAGGACGAGTTCACTGCCACTGCTCCTAAAGATTGTTCTCCAGGGACTCTTGGGTGTCCACCTGCAAAAGGCTCCCTTGGACTGTGATTGTGCAAGTTCATTGTTCATTCCTTGAACTGTAAAGTCACATTGACCAGGATGAGTAACACTGTGTCTTCCGTGGTCACTTATTCGGTGACTTTTCTGCAGGAGGAGGCTTGACACCTGGGCCATTTATATTCTCACTTGTAAGGGGAGGGGTCTCTACTGCTGCAGAATTTATAACAGGGCTGAGAGCCTTCGCCCCTTCAGGAGACACTCCCTGACCATTCAGCCACACCCAACCTTGCTTCCTGCGGGGTCCAAGAAGTTTCCATCCAATTTAGTAATATAACCTTATACTGAGGAAAGACAAAAAGGGCTTTGAAAATACAAGTTTTCACAAGACTTTTATATGTGAAATATCTTGTAATTACATGGATTGATGGTACACAGTTTCAGATATTAGCAATATATTTAGTCAACCACATACATCTAAATATAAAGATAAACAAGAGTGGTATGAACAAAGTAATAAATGTTATGCAATACTGGAGAAAATCATCAGTTCTATCATGAAGTGCAGGAAATGTTGGTTAACATTTAGTATCTTAGAACTTTTTGTGCATCCCTTACAATCTAGAGACCATACCCTAATTTTTATGACTTATCCTATAGTTAAACTTTGTTTCCATTGTGTAAGCAACATTAATCATACAAGTAATAAACACATTTAGTAAATAAATGGGTGAGCATAAATATTTTCAGCAGAACATCTTTGTACACTCTGGATGTTCCATTATTTCTCATTGAATTCATTCTCTGAGTTTGTCACAGTGTCCTGAAGTCACCAACCCACTGGTCATTTCATAGGATGCCACTTTGTCTTCAGGTGTTTGTGTGTGTGTGTGTGTGTGTGTGTGTGTGTTTGATGTGAAGTTACAAAACCATCACCTGACAGTAGTTTTTTCTGTCCATTTTCTCATTCATAGCATCTATAAAAAGTAGAGGATGAAGATCATACCAGATCATACATGAGATGGGAATCATAAGAAGGTTAGAAAATAATTTTTTAAAGTTAAGAGTTTCTTTGTATTTTCAAAGCTTAAGACAGCCCTCAGCCCAGTCCAGACTCGTGCTATTGTCTATTAACAGAGTGGGAGACCTACTTCTGGTTAAGGTCATGCACTTCCCCAGACACGAGGCCAATGAGAAGCAGTACATGCAGCTGCACCTCTGTAGATGTCGAGGGAAGGTGTTGAGGATACATTTTGTCACTTAAACTTGGATGGTCCTACCAGGATGTAGAGAACTTATTTTCCAAATCTCCTCAGGATTTTAAGTAGGAACATATTAATAAGTGATGAGAGATGCAGATGAAAAAGTAATTACACTTAACATTTATGGGTTTATTTGCATGCACAAATCATTTGTCATCACTTCATGCTTCCATTAGGAAAATGAAAAGACTTAAGTGTGTGATGAATAAAGTAATAATGAAAATTAGCATCACTTTCAGTCATAAGCATACGAACAATGATGGGTAAGCAGACTCAGCAGACGACGATCTGCTTGGTTACTAATACCCTGCTTCCCCCAAATTTGCTACATGAATTGCTCTGAAATTCTGAGGAAATTTCAGAAGTTGTACGCACAGTTTCCTATACATTTCAATGAAGAATACAACAACAAGAACAGAAATAATGGCCATATCAATATTTTAGTGGTTAGAAAAGTACATACACGATTTTAGCCTCAAAATTATAGTCTTATTAGCCAAACAAATGACCTTGATGTTTTCAGATCTGATGAAATATACAGAGATTTTGAAAAAAATATACTCTACTGTCAAGAAATCCTGTTACACAGAAGTCTGACTCTAGAATTGAGAATAGCTGGGCATTATGTGACTGGTCAGCAAGAGAATTGTCGCTTGTTTGCTACGTTTCCAAAATTGAACACAGCATTTCATGATTTTGATCTCTACATGAATGAGCACCTGGTCCCAGCTTAAGTTTCTTTCAGCATTGTTTGCTTGATGCAGAGGAAGACAGCGGAAGATTAAAAATGTAACATCAAACGGAATACTTCACTCATTCCCACCTTGGACAGTGTATTGTAAATTAGATGACATTTTTAGTGCTGAAATAACTAGAAAAATGGCAGACACTCTTAAGAAAATTAAAATAACTATCTTGTAAAAATGAAAGAAATACTGCAAAGATTTTTTTAATCTAGTGATTTATTTCTGTGCTATGTGTCACTTCATTTTAGTTTGAGATCAGATTTTAGATCTAATTTTGGAGAAACTTAGAAGAAAAAATTTTCAAAAGTGGATTTTGTTTATTTATTTGTTTTTATGATGGTGAGGATAAAATTTCACAAATACCCAGCAAATACTCCAACCCTGAGCACTAAATCATACTATTTGTAATATCACAAATTCTTTTCTTGTATTTATTCTTCTTTTAATATAGTTTTATTAGATCATTCATAATTGTCACTTGTTTGAAGATATAGAAAATTTTAAAATTTATTTTTATTTTTTTGTATTTTAGAGAAGGGTCTACAGGGTGTTCAGGGCTCACTACTAGATTGCACTCGTAGTGATTCTCCTGTCCACAGTGGGATTACAGGCATACACCACCATGTCCAGCCTCAATTGCTATCTCATTGTGCCCTGGAGGTGAGGCAGCATGGCAGTTCCAGGGATCAAACCCCTGGCCCCTGCTCCTGCTTGCAGGTGCTTTAATCCACTGAACTATTTGGCCAGCCCTTTAAAAATTTAAAATTTAAACACAATTAAATAAATACATTTTCCATTATCTAGTGCTAGATATAAGAGAGGCAAAAGGTCTTGGATATGTATGCATGGAAAAACGCCATTAGAGAAGATATTGAGTGTCTCTAATAATTGCAAAAATAAGTTTTCTGAATTTATGGAATAAGCATAATACACACACATGCACACACACACGCACACACACACACACACACACACACACACACACAGAGAATACTGTAAGATCCAGTATTTTCTGTCTTACTATTTATAACTTAAGTGTCACAATTTTCAAAAGTACTAATTCTATATCAACACTTCAAATAACATTTTGATATACATGCTGATACATTTCTAATAAATGACTATAATACAAAAAAGAAGAAAGTGAGAATGTATTTCATGTTAAATTCAGCTGTTTTCCAAAACACAACTGCACATTAAATAGTATGTAGCCCAGTAACTGGGCAGTAACCAGCCAGAGCGCAGAGCTCTAGAGTGTCCTGCCTGCATCTGGCACAGGGTTCTGCTGTTTTCTGTCATCACTGAACAGAGTGGATAAATCCATTATGACAACAGAGAGACCATTTCTAATAAAATGAGAGAATCAATGGTTTTAGAAACATAAAACAACAAAACTAATGAGATTACAGAAAAAAAAAGTAAAAGATATAGTTGCTTTTAGATAAAGTATGAACACTGAATGTTTAAGGTTGCATTTCAGGGGCTGGAAAGATGGCTGTGTACAATAAGTACTTGCTTGGCAAGTGCAAGAGCCTGAGTTCAATCCCTGGTTCCGCCAAAAACAAAATAAAAATACAAAAAGTTAAAGTTGTATTTGAAAAATTTAATAAAATCATTTCTTTGTCTTAAAAATATTAAGCTTTATGTTCTCTTCATACAACACTCGTGCTTTCTGCTGCTGCAAATTGAGATTAATTAGAAAATGTTTCATGAGTCTCAAGGCCTGAGCATCACGCGACGGAGCTCAACTGGAGGATCGCAAACCCCTGCTCAGTGCTAGAAGGAACGGAAAGCAGGACAGCAGCTGGCTTCCGCCGCACTGTCCGCCTAAGACCTCCCCAGACACTCTCATGTGCTGACAACACTCCCTCACAGTTTGTTTCAGGTGGGCTCTTGGCATATTCATGCTCATCCCTTGTTCCCTCTGCACCAGCTCCATTAAGTGACACATTCACCACAACTTTCTTAAATCATGGTGGTCAGATCTAACATTTTAAGCAACAAGTGGCTGTCCTCAAATCTCTCCTGTACAAAGAGGAAAGAAAATACAAACATTACATGACTTGTGGCCACTAAAAATAAAACTTTTAAATTGTATAAATGAAAAGAATGGAAGAATGAGAGTTTTGAAGTATCCAAGGAGCACAGAAAGCTTTTGATTGTATTTCAGGAAAGGGTCTACAGGTGTTCAGGTCTCATTAGTAGATTGCACTCCTAGTGATCCCTATGTTTAAAGCTTCCCCCAAAATAAATAAATAAATAAATAAAGCTTCCCAAGAGCTAGGATTATAGTCGTGTGCCACCAAGCCCAGTCTCAACTCCTTTCTCAGGGCGCCCCGGGGGCGGGGCAGAATAGAAGGCCTGGGGATCGAACCTCCAGCCCCTGAACCTGCTCGCGGGCACTTTAATCCACTGAGCTGTTTGACTGGCACTACAGAAGGCTTTTAATAACCTAAAATTTAACCTGTGACTTCAGGAAGCATCTAATGGGAAAGAAAATATGACAGCAATCAAACAAAAGAATGATCCTGGTTGCTGGATGTGTATAAAGAATTATGCCGATGTATTGTGCATTTCAAACTTGTGGAGAGACTGCAGTTTACAGCCAGTGCCGTGGTGCACACCTGCGATCCCAACCCTGGGACGGCTGAGACAGGACAATTACTGACAGCTGGAGGCCAGCCTGGGCTACATATTTTGGGGAACTTTTACGTGCAGTGTTTAGGATGGTCAATAATAGAAGTTTTACAGAAACCAGCCACAGTCCTTTTTTTCTTTTGCTGTAGTGACACTGCACAGTGGCTTGCTACTCAAGTATGTAGAAAGACGTTAGGAAGGGGAGGCAGGGGAAGCAGGGCAGGCCCACGCCTTCCTCCCCTACATTGTCTGCCAGGGACAGAGAGGGCAGCGCTGACCTGTGCTCACAGCTGCTGAGCAGAGCCGCTCCCCAAGGAGCCAGATGCCCCAGGCTCTTCTAACATTGCCCTCTCTGTCTGTGCTTCAGATCAGGTGGTGGCGTCAACCTCTGTATTGGTCATTCTGTCACTGCTGGGACAAACTGTGTGATGCACACAGTTTAAAAGAGGAGTAGTTTATCTTGGGTCACAGCTTCCCAGAATTCAACAAGCTCCAAAGCAAAAGGAACATGGAAGAAGCAGCTCTACCCAAGACAGCCAGGGAACAGAGGGGAGAGAGAGGATGGGGAGGAGGAAAGAGAGAAGGTGGGGAGGGGGAGGAGAGGAAAAGGAAGGAAAAAGGGGAGGGGAGAAAGGGAGGGAGAGGGAGACAGAGATGGAGGGAGGAAGGACAGGAACAGAGGCAGAGACAGATTGGAAGATAGAGACAGAGAGACAGAAACAGAGATGGGGAGGGAGGGAGAGAGAGAGGGACAGAAGGAGGGAGGAAGGGAAGGAGGGAAGACAGATACAAGGACAGAGACAGAGATACAGAGAGAGAGGCAGAGGAAGAGAGACAGGGAGAGAAAGAGGCAGAGACAAACAAACAGACAAACAGACAGACACAGAGAGCCTCCTGTTGCACACACCTGAGGACTGTCTCTCCAACAAGTGCCATCTTCTCACAGCAGCCCCTGGTAGGTGCAGCACCCCTTGGCCCCATCACCATCCCAGATCTTGCACACCCGAGACTTGGGGCGACATTTCAGATCTGAACCAACAACCTCACTCTGCTATTGAGTCCCAGAGGATTTCCTCCTGTCTCACTCCCATAAACTCTCTCCACAGCTCTGCAAGCAGATTGCTACATAAACTCTTTTCAGAGCCTTGCACACTGGGCTGAGAACAGTCTCGCCACTCTTGATAAATGTACTTTTCTTGAGCAATTACTGACTCCATTCCTCACTTTTGTCCCTCTTCTCTCTTCCTAATAACTGTTGAAATGACACACATCTTCTTATGGGTGACAAAGTAATCAGACATGCAGATTTCAAGAGCAAGGTGGAGCAATTTCCCTTGGGAATAAGAAGAGGAAATTCACCTGCTACTCAAAGAGCATTGTCACAGTTACCAAATGAGTTACTTAAAAAAATAATTTACCATGATGCAGCAATTGCTATGTGACATGAGATAATTCTAAATCCAGGAAAAAAAGGACAGAAGGACTTCTTTGATGTTCGTATGAAGGTAGATTATTGGTAGCTGTACACATGGGATATGCGTGAATCTGTCAGTACAAAGCATCTCATTACCTATCATTTAATGAAACATGTTGGAGGCTCTATTTTTATCAGCACATCAACCACCAGATTATTAATGTTGGGATGGAATTTGACTCTACCGCTACAGAATTCAAGATGACTTCTCTGACTTAACTGATGTTCTTTGAAACCACAATGAATTGTGTATTTAATTTTAAACTAATTTCTAAGATGTAATATAATTTGATTCTTGTTTCTGGTCTCCATATAACATTTTCCCCCAAACTTCCAATCTGGGACACATCTCTACTTCCTCTTCTGTGTCTTCATAGTACTTTTGAAAGTGACTTTGCCACAAATAAGACCATATGATGTCAAGACTCATAGTATAAACCAAAAAATTATAACTTAAAAAGATTTACATAAATTATTATAGCAATTCCTTTAAGTTTTATAAATTATATTTTTGTAAATTATATAACCATTAAATTTCCTCCAGTGATTTTCACCTTTTTTGCACTAGACAGTGTGAAACAAATTAATTTTTTCATGGAAAATATGTCATTTCACATTGTGTTGGTATTACTTATTGAATTCCCAATGTTTAAGAATGGCTCTTCCTGTTAAGTATGGTTTTTTAAAATAATTTTTAAAATTCATTTTAATGAGAAAAAATATAAAATAGCAATGAAACAGTTTCAAAACAGGTTAGCAGAACAGTTACAATAATTAATACATTGCATATTGTTGTCTTTGTAGTTGTTTTTCAGAGGATGAGATGCAGACATGATATCTTGTCTAAATAATATTAGTACAAGCCTTTCTTCTCAATAAGCTAAGAGAAAGCAGTTATACATGTATCCCAACTGTGTGTGTGTGTGTGTGTGTGTGTATATATATATATTTTTTTTCAACAAAATGATCCTTTATTTATATTCTCCCTTTTTTTGGTTTTGTTTTGGCTGAGATGGGTGTTCCATTGCAGATACAGAGGGATGTGATTGACTATGTAGAGTGTGCCTCAGGAGAGTCATCTAGGGAGAAAAAAAATTCTCTCAGGCTTCCACAGAAAGCAAATTGCTCAAGCAATGGTCATGACTCATCCAGAGGGGTGACACAGGTAAAAGATCCATAAGGTGCTATACATGGTTTCAGGGTAAATCCTGAGGGGATTTGACTGACCTTGCCAGGTAGCAATAGGTACATTTTTAGTAATAGGTCTTGCTTTAACTTGATCTTAACCATCCAGGCGATAGATGTAACTACAAGACATAAAAAGTAAAGCTATATTAGCATGCTGAGCTGTAAAAAGCTCAAGTCAACAACTTCGGACAATCGCCAGTTGTGCTGATAACCCACTACTGTTATGGACTACTGAAATAACATTGGGTTATTTTGCTGAATTCAAGTACCTAAACTTTTTTTGAAAAAGTCCTTTAAAGGCTTTTTTTTTTTTTTTTTGGGTCAGGCTCAGCCCTGCCCTGAGGGTGGGGCTGGATCAGCATTGGTGCCAAGAATCCAGCCAAGGTCCCCCATGCCTGCCTACGCTTGCCTAAGAAGGTGCTATAAACCACCGAGCTATCTTGACAGCCTAATAAGTAGGTTTTGAGTCCCAGGCAAATGTATTTTTATGAATCTCAGGTTTGGATAGAAGAATGTCAAGTAGATTATTTATTGTTACACAGAGCATCAAAGGTGGTCATAAATGATTTCATTACATTGGATTATTAAAATTCCACATGTATATAACTTCGCTTTTTAGAAATATTCAAATTTGTAAAAAATGGAACATATTCTCAGTAGATTGAGTGAACTAAATACTCATAGAGTGATCTAGTAATCAGACTGAGTACAGTTCATGTCTGTGAAGACCTTACTGTTTATGAACCATTAGGGCAGATAGAATTGAGTGTAGTGGTTTCCGATGGTGCTCAGGTTTGATAAGTACATTCCAGTCCTACAGAGCAGAATGCTCTTCTGACTGCAAGGCTCAGAAACCAGTGGTTGGATTTCAGAATCGTGTCTGTGAAAGATCACACTAGCCATTCTATCCACAGTCCCTAAGTCTGCCCTGTAGAACTCTAGAATTCCCAGGTCCACACTGCGCATCTAGAATGCATGGGCCCACATCCTCTGAGGCATCAAAATCAACTAACGCATGACTTCTCTCCCCAGAGCTGGGATTACATGCGTTAAGGTTTCGGTGGTCTGCATGGTACAGGGCCAGAGAGGTGCAGGGCTGGAGCGGCATGTGGTACTGGGGATCAAACCCAGGTCTCTGCATTTGCCAAGCAGGCACTCAGACCACTGAGCTATCTCCCTGGCACCCCTAGAATTCTTGAAAGCTTTACAAGGAGGTTGTTGCTGCTGCCTAGGGACCTTGTTCTGAAAGGTAAAGTGCATCTGCAGAGGATGTCGAGGATCTGTCTGCCAGAATTCGCATTCAGAGCAGCTGTGGAGTGCTTGGGAGGCTTAATTCTGAAGCAGGCATGGAGACTTTCATTATCTACCCATCTGGCCTTGACGAGAGATATAAGGTCTTAGTTCTTCAGAATGAAAATTACAGGTCTGCCCCTTGTCCTTGTCTGAATGTCCAGCCACTTACTTAGAGGTATGCCCGCATAGATGCCCTGGGTGGCCAGCAAGCCTGGACAGCACTGCAGGAACCAGGACTCGCAGACCTGCAGAGCACAGCAGGTAATGGTTTCTCCAACTGCACAACATAATTTTAACAATGGGAATCTCACACAGAATTCTGCACAATTTTATCCTCCTATGTTTAGATGTAACTAAGTATAAGACTAATTTAAGGAATATGTAAGTACAATAAATGCTATCTCACTTTTTGCAGGAATTAAAGTTTTTATTTTTCTAGGCATATGTAAATCAATTACTGGTAAAATAATATACATGTTAAAAAGTAGCCTATCATATGAAGACTTACAAAAAATTGGGAGTCTAAGACCCAAAGTTATAATATCTCAAGTTCAATGTGTCAATATATGATACATATGTAATATAATATGCATTTGTAATATATATGTATTTAATCTAATAGAAATATATTTGTACATATATATTACATATGTACATATATACATATACACAAGTATATACATATCTATTAGATTAATATGCACATCTATTAGATTAGACAAATATATGGCAATGGTAAGGCCCTGGGTTCAATTCTCAGTAATAGGAAACATTTTTAAAGTTTTAGAAAGTGAATGCTACCAGGACACACCTTATCAGAGTGTGTATTATAATGTATAACTCTGACTTCAGTCTTTCAGTGTGATTTGTACTGAGTGATACTTATTGAACAAAGAGAGATAATTATTCCACATCAATGACTGTTTTAGGCACTGGTAATCAGCATGTACCAATATTTTGCTGGGAAAGAGTGACAATAAACTAAAAATGATACATTATTTAATTTTACAATATGACCATTGTTATGAAAAACTAAACTTAGTTGTTAACATATAATAAGATAGAAAGGTGAGAATCGTCCTGAGGTGGGGAGGCCGGGATACACAGGTACCGTGGACATGTGCAATCAAGGGAGATTGAAACAGGGCGGAGGTGAGAGGGGCAGCAGAGAGAGAGGTGCACTAAGGAATAGAGTCGCTCAGTGCATGCAGCAGCCCCTCACAGGGGCCGTGGGCATTATGTGCTGCACACACGTAGCCATAAGGAAAATGGTCTGAAGAGCTCATGGCATTAGGGAGCAAGACGTTTAAGTGTCAGAATCTCATTGCCCTAGACTGACGGATAGATAAAGCAGAAGGTTGGTTTTTGTTTTTTTTGTTTTATTTTTAATGAGGAACACTCTTGGTACCTTGAAAATTAAACAGAAATCCATGGGGCTGGGGTCCGGGCACTCCAAGGGCATGAACCAGGCATAGTGCTCAGATCATAGGAAATAATTCTGTTTTATCCTTGATGAAGCTAGTAGAGAATTTTGAGCAGCATTATTAAAGGACTATATGTTTTCTTGTCTACAGGGTGAAAATGTAGGGGACAATTAAATAATATCAAAGAAACAAGTTAACAGATGGAATTAAAAATTAATAAATAAGCTAAGAGAAAAAAGTAGTGCTTTGTGGTAGGGAAACCAGACAGAGGTGGATTTTTGAGAGACACTGAAGATGAAAACATTTTGAAAAGCTGGATGACTGCATATTTCCCG
>PVKA01024525.1:0-34112 GCA_004027165.1 Ctenomys sociabilis | reverse complement strand
GGAGTATTTTGCTTAATGTAAATTAACAGTGAGTTTTAGGGCATTATACGATCTTTTTGCTTCTTTTGTAAATTTGTTGTAATATCTGTTTCTGTGAAAACTTTACAAAGGAAAGTATTTCTATAACACATACTGAATAACAAAATACTAATACATTATACTACTATAAAATTCTTATAAAATGATTCTTCAAATTTTTGTCTCATAATTTATAAAGTGAAATAAAGATAAACTATTACATAAAAAAATAAACACCATAGCTAATCTATTACCTGAGTGGAGTTAGTTAGTTGGTTTTTCCACGGCTCCTCTGCGCTGCTGGTCAGGTTTGTGCGGTTATGAGGTAGAGTGAGTGCGTTTCGCTGCAGGTAAGGCACGTTTCCATTACTTCCACTTCCTGTTATGTGATTATTGCCTATCAAAATAGTGTCTGTACTTCCCAGCGTTCTTGATGTGCTACAAGGAATATGGCCTGCAGAAAAAGGTCCATTGGCCAAAGGCTGCCCAGGGCAGGCAGGACGTACTGCAGGCTGAGAGACGCTAGGCATTCTGGTCAGAGCAAGCTGTGGCTGCTGGCCAGAGACTGAGTTTGTAGGCAGTGATGAGTCAGCTGTTGGCCCATTAAGAATACCAGTAGATCGTACCTGTGCAGCTCCTGTTTGTCTCATCTATCAAAAACAAATGTAAAGTAAATGCTGTTTGTGTAGCCCACAAGGGAGAGAATCAGGGCTTCTCTGCTTTGACCCCAACATTTAATTTCTCTGGGTTGAAAACTGCCAACTTTAAAATAAAGAAATTGGGTTTGTTCACTTTTAGATAAGAGCTTCTAAAAGAATAAAAATGTTTCACTTTAAAGAAACATCCCATTAGTAAGTACAAAGCAGCTGAAAATTATGAAAAACAACTCTGAAACTTTTTCCTAACCACAAAGTAGGAACTTCAAAATTTCATTCCATAAGATGTATGCCAGATCTCCCAAACTAAGACAATTCCTACAAAACCTCACCTTAATTTATCTTATTAAGTACTAAATAATTTAAATAAACCCTTAGAATACATGGGAAGTAGCATATAAATAAATAAGTCTATTCAAAATTAAAACTATAGCAGTTTCTTTCTAAAATACTCTTATAACAGGTATTTTAAGAAGTACAATGATTACATTTTATCAAATACCTATACAGAAAGTAGAATGTGGGACAAATGTGCACTAAAATGATGCCACTCCATAAAAATACTTGAAATGCTAACAAAGTTTAGGGAAAAGATGCTATACACACTTGGTGTTGTTGCATTAAGATAAATTGACTTTCCAGCTGTTCTAGCATCAATTTCTGTGCTGGACTTAAATTATTTCTATTTGCACGGAGCTGTTCCAAGTGCTAGAAAAAGAAAAAAGGAAAATACAATCAAAGGCATATTTAAGAAACAAACCACTTTCAGCAACCATTTTTTGAAATAAAAATTCTGAAATATTATCTAGTCAAAAATTCTGATTTCTGACCAATAACCATCAATCTAAGTTTAACACACTTGAGAAATCTCAGTAAGACCTAAGCATTTATATGAATGTCTTACTATAATGTGATCTTTGAGATGGGTATGAAATTTTACTCAACATTTTTCTCAACATTCACACAGAAATCTCTTCAAATTTAAAAATTCATTATGACAACTGTACTGTACGTAGCACTGCTTGGAAGAGGAAAAGTTTGCAGACAGCTTGATGCCCAAAATGTATGGTCTGCTTAAACAACAATAATCTAAAAAATATGATGTAACCATAAAAAAGTTCTTTATATACTGACATAAAATGCTCTGTAAAATACATTTAAAAGCATAAAATAACTCTTACTTGTGAAAGATATCTTCCAACACCCCCAGTGAGTGCCTAAATCCACAGATACACTAGATCTAAAATTTAATTCCTTTTCCATCCTAACTAAGCTGCACATTGCGGCTGTGGATTTTGAGATGTAACAATAAAACTAGGACAATTTCTGTTTTTTTTTTTTTTTCTTTCTTCCTTTCTTGCTTGCTTGCTTCTTTGCAAGTTCACCAATAAGACATGCATTCATACTACAGAGCATAGTTACTTTAGCATATGATTTCTTTCTTTTCCTATTCACTAGGGAGCTTTCATCATTTTACGTATTGGACGTTCTCTTTGGTTTTGCGTATGCAAACTGCCATCACACCACTCATGCTTGGTGCTGTTAAGTAAAATATGTGTTATTTGAACACAAGCATGATGACATACCTATTACATGGCTAAGGGGTAATCAGTATATACAGTGTGAATATGCTGGATAAAGAAATGATCTGTGTGCCTAGTGGGATAGCATGGGATTTTATCATGACACTTGCAATAATGCAATTTGAAATGTTTCAAGTGTTTACTTAAGAAATTTTTCATTTAGATTTTCAAGACCACAGGTGACTATACTAAAACTACAGAAAGCAAAATTATAGCTAAAGGGTAAGCTATTTGTATGTAGTATTTTGCTACTTGTTGTAAAAGACAAAGATAACACATGAGAAAGGGTGGGCAAATTTGCCTATCCATGCACAAAATACCTCTGGAAAGAGAAAATATCACCAGTCTGTTGGAAGGGAAACTGAGTGCATAAAGGAAAGACTTTGAAGGAGACTTTATTCTTACACTGTACTCAACATTTATACCTAATACAATTTCAACCATGTGAAGATTATTTTTAAAAAAAACAGAAAAGCAAAACACAAAAACGATTTTCATTATTCTGATAAATAGGGTTCATTTTACATTGTAAATATTGAGTCTAATTGCATTCAGATTTAGGAATTAGTATTTAAGAGAACTTAAACCTTACTACTTCTACTCCTTTCTAATAGAAATATTCAGGCAAAAGCATATCTTACATACCTGTAATTTCTGTGGTGTCAAACACCATGAATGAGCTTGTTGCTGTACTGGAGGATGTGACACAGCAGGGCCACCACTCCAATTATCAGAAGTATTCTGAGGAAAATTGATTTAAAAAAATTTAAAGAATATTTGGTTAAATATAGAGTTAACAATAATGACTAATGGAGACCAAATGACTATGAATTGGATTATTTACATGTATGAAAAAATAGTATAACACTGCATTCTTTTTAAAAATTTTACATGCATAAACTTGGAAATCACAAGTTTAAAAAACTTGATAAGCCACCCAAAAAGGCCCACCCCTAAACTATGGCCCAAATGGCTAGCCTAAATATTGCTGTCCACTTGATCCAACAGTAAATTTATTTCAATGTCACTAAAAAGTGATGATGAAAAGTGTGCTGAGATCTTGACGGCAGGGAGATGAATAAAATGATTTGATGAATGCAAACTTAACCCTACTTTCTATAGTTAATATGATTCTAAAATTTGGGATGGAAAAACTAAAACCTTTCACTCTTTGATGTCCACAGATTAAAAGTAAAGGACAGGAGATGCTCAAGCTGATGATTTCAGGGCAGCTGGAGCTTCTTTTGATTTGGATTTTTCTATTTCTCTAAAACATATACCTTTGTTGGACTAGATGTTCTTTTCCTCTTGGCAGGACTGGACAGGTCATCTACTTGGCTAGAAGGAATCATGTGTAGTGGCAAGGATTGCTGTGAAATTGGTGTTTGACTGAGGCCTAATACAGGTTCAGTATTTGGATGATGAGGTTTACATGCCTAAGAATCACAGAAGGAAGACAAAAATATGGTTCTATGTATTCTTAATTCATTCCTTCAAATTATAAAACTTTACAAGGTTCATGTTTTTCAAAGCTATGTGGACATCGCTGATTACAGTAATTGAAAATAAAAATAAAACGAATCAATGGAGGAATGTGTACCTTCCTTTGAAAAACTTGCTTTAAAAATTAAATAAACCACTGCAGCATTATTTTAAGAAATCTTCAAAATCATGAAAATGCACAAAGGTTCTAAGTTGGCACCCCAAAATTTCTTCCCATATCCGAGGGAATTTTATTTTGATCTAGATTCCCTTAGCAATTAAACCAAAAGGCTTTCATTAATAAAAGCCTCCTATGCTTATGAAATTAGCTTGACTACTACAGATTGAAAAGAACCCTTAAAGCTGGGTACCTGCAGAACATAACCCAACTTCTCACCTGCTGTGCTGTGTTCATGGCACCCTGCCTGGAGGTAAGCTCTGCGGGAATTGGTAGGCTCCACGCCTCCTCAATACTAGGAAGTAATTTAGTTTTATTCTGTAGACTACTTTGTGGAAGGTTACACAACTGAGCCTAGGAAAAATTATGTAGAAAGCAAATTTAACACAAGCCTACTTGAGTAAGAGCAAGTCCACTAAATCTTCCTAAATGGTATAACTAAATGTTTCTTAAAGAAAATAGATTCTAAATTGGGGCTTTAGAAAGATACTAAGTATAAGGAGGGTAACGGAAATATAACCTTTGTAAGAATCAAAACAAAGCAGAGCTCTGTTTTCAGAGTTCTCATAGCTATCTCCTTATGAAAGGCCAAGCGAGAGTGGAAGACAGTGTTTGTGTTCTTTTCTTTAAAATGCTATGGCAACTTAAAAAATGTAGACAGTACATAGAAAAAAATTATGTAAATTAATATGCATCAACAGCGTAAATGTGCAAAAGAGCATCTTTTAAAATACTGCATATCTTACTTAAAATGAAAAGTGAAACAATATTACAAGCTATGGTATGTTTACAAGTTATGGAAACAGATTATAGACATCAAAACACAACTACACAAACTTTCTAGCCACCCTCCTCCTGCCTGAGTGTCCTGGGGAAATATGTGGATTTAAAAAACTGCTATTTGAAATTTTTACCTGCAAATACTTAATTCTTGCTGCAAGTGCAGAGGTATTACTACAACTTTTGCTTCTAGTTGCATTTAAGTAGCATTTAATGGCATCCTGAGGCTGGTTGCAGGATTCATAAAGAGTGCCTAGATCCATCCAGGCTGCAGCATGGCCATGGTCCAATTGTACAGCACAAATATAGGCCTGTAAAGCATCCATAGGCTGATTTTGCTGTTGATATAGCACACTACAAAGAAACATTAAGGAAAAATTAAGTCAAATAAGAACTACTTCATTTCCTAACATTATTTAAACTACAAAGTGCACTATAAGTGATAAAATGATCTTTGTATATCAGTTAAAATATCATTACTTTTACACAGAGTCTTACCCTATTGAACACCATGTATCTGCACTTGCTTCTGATTTATCAATAGACTGCCTGTAAGATATAAAGGCATCCTGAACTTTCCCAATACTTGAATAGCACCTGAGAAGGAAAGGAAGAAAAAGTCAAGAAAATTTCATTAATACTAAAACTGAATTTTTTGCTGAAAGTTGCATCAAAGTAAATGTTTTTAAAGACCTCGTGAGCTAAAATATTTTCTGTATATGTGTCCATATACAAAGAAATTAGAACATATATTATAATTAACCTTTCAATAAACTATACTATAGTTTGTTTTATAGGTGATAAAGCATGCTACAATAATACATTCTATTAAATAAATGTCATGTCACTTGAATATTTTAACACTGAAAGTTGAACATACCCCCTACTCACTAATATCTTCATGTCTAGTTTCCCACACAATCAAACTATTAAGTTAAAAACAAAACATTTTATGTTAGCAAGACTTAAATCAGATTTCAATTCTTTTTTTCTCGGTAACCCTGAGGGCAATAATTGTTTAATTGCTAAAAGATGCAATTACAACATAATTAATCTCAAATTAAGTATCAAAATGATATGAAAAAAGGCAAAGTACAATACTTAATGACTACTAAACACAACAAAGATTGAAGTTTCAAAGACCTGTCATTTTTGAATGCAGACATATCTGTTGTATTCATAGATAACAACTAAAACCATAAATACAGAAATTATACTTAGCACCAAAGGGGGAAAAAAAGAAAGAAAAGTCCAACCCCAACTTCGGGGAGCTAGCAATTGCCATTATCAAATGGCCAGCACACACAATGTAAGGGACCACCATTCACTGCAAGATTTAGGAAAGGAAGTAGATATGAAATGTGAACATACACAGCTGTGTATGTAATATGTTAATTTTGCCAAGCAAATAACACGATTCAAACACCCTTCTGCAGCACACATAAAATATATTTGCCACCACTCATCCATTGAGTTGATGGCTACCACTTTAAAGCCTAATTAAACAACAAAAAAAAAAAGAATGGAGACAGAGATATATTCTAATTCACAGAAAGGGTGCTGGTCTAGTCCACACCAAGCTCTGGGTTCTATTACCAGCACACTAAAAAAAAAGTGGTCTTTCGGCAGAAAGAAAAGAACTGGCTGGACTGTGCTTACCAAATGCCGATTTTGAGACCAGGTCATTAAAACATAAAGTACTACAGAACAGGTGCAGTCCTAGAAGTTAAGATACCTTTAATTGTAGAGTTGTACATTTGGAATTTAGCTATATGGGAATGATACTATGAAAACACAGAACACCTATGGGAAGGGTAAAAATAAGCCTAAGGAGGATGAACTTGCGGCCTAAACACTGTAAGAAATGTTAATGGCAGACAAAAGAAAAAGTAGTTTCAGACAATATCCTTAAACTTTGTAGGAATAAAGAATTCATGTGAAGAAGTCAGCAATAATACCAAATAGGAACAGGCACTGAAGGGAAAAGCAATGCTGTAAGAGATAGTTGAAAACATGTTCCTTTTGTTGTTAAATTGAAGCCAAAGCTCAGATTTATAGACAAATTTAAAGAGCATTATTTCACAAACAAGTATTTTTACATTCAATTCCCCAAAGTAGGAAACCAGTATATCCAACTATAAATATCCTAATCAACCAATTCTGCTCTAATAAAACTTAAGTAGGTATCCTCTGAGAGAGCTTTATATAATAAGAACAATTAATAATAATAATAAACAACAAGCAAGCCCTGGATGAACATGGGGTAAGCTAAGTGACTTCCCTCATCCCTCCCAGTTCTAACATTATGTAACTCCATGATAATATGGTCAATAACTAGAGCTAGTATTGCAGCATATATATGCTCAATGATGAGTACATTCAATCTTTAAAACAAAGCTAGGCTGGGGAGGTGGCTCAGTGGAATAAGCGCTTGCCTGGCAAGCGCAAGGGCCTGAGTTCAATCCCTGGTTCTGCCAAAAATAAAAAAAGAATTTCCTTCTCTAAAACAAAGCTAAATAAAGAGAAAAGCAACAAAAAGAAATATTACAACAATTAAATCCTAAAATTTCTAATAGACTGTTCAGATCTTTCGCTGTAGCTTTATTAATCTCTAAGATATATATATTCCACCTTTGCAGTACCAGGGATTGAACTCAGAACCTTGCACTAGCCAGGCAGGCACTTACTTAATCTGCTGAGCTACCTCCCCAGCCCTCTAAGATAATTTACGGATAAAATTTTCTCACAACAAAATGGATTAGAAGAAACATAATATGAGACAGTGAGGAAGGATAAGTAAACATCAAAGAAAGTATAAAACAGACCCAGGATCATATTACAGATGAAAAATAATGAAACTCTAAAATAATCATCTTGAACCAAATTATGACAAACAAGTATGCCTTATTTGACAAGTCATAAAAATGAATTATCTGAAAAATTTTGCCGAAAGATTTCATTAAAAGTATCTCATTGTTTCAGAACATAAAAGCAGTTAACTGTAAAATAAATCTGTGAAATTCTGTTGAATGAAATTTAAAAAAAGGGACCAGGGAGATGGCTCAGTAGAATAACCACTTGCCTGGCAAGTGCAAGGGCCCGAGTTCAATCCCTCATTCCACAAAAAAAAAAAAAAAAAAAAAAAAAAAAAAAAAAAAAAAAAAAAAAAAAAAAAAAAAAACACTGAAGAAAAGAGCACTACTTAAAACAACTTTAGGTATAGCTGACTATATACTAATTTTATAAAACTGGAATTTACTTTAAAAGCATATTAAAAATGATTCAAACTATTATAATATTATTAAACTATTAACTTTTACTTTCAGGCAAAAGGAACATGTTCTAGCATAGATCGTTTTTAGTCAACAAAGAAAATTTCATACATAATCCTTGCAAACTAGAAGAAACCCACACACTTCCCAGTGCCAGACTTATTTCATAGTCAATGCATGAAGCTTCACATTCTGCTACACTAACAATAGTATGGTGCTACCTCAAATACAAATGGAGTTGTATTTGGATAGTTCATTTACTTCATTATTGAACTCATTTTGCCATGCAAAAAAAAACCAAAGATAACAAGTTGGTAAGATAGTTTCTACTACAGAAAAAGAGAAACAGGAAGTTTGAACTCTCAACCTTCAGTTAAGCACAATCCAAGTTAGACTATTTTACAAGCATGAGGAGGGATGAAAAAATCCCTGCAAAGATACCTTTCCAAACAACTTGTACTGTACATTACTAATCAGTAATCAAATATTTTTAAAGGAAATGTCATAGTACTACTCTCTTCCACATCACTACTTTAAAACGGAAAATGAAATTATATAACTAAAATGTGATTATATGGCAAATTCGCTCAAAATTAAATATTCCTATGGAAAAAGAACATGAAAAAACTTAAACTAATATAAGACAATTTCAAAAGAAATCATAAAATTAAAATCTGTGTACTAAGAAAGTATGTAACAGGTATTAATCTAATCTCAAATTGCTCACCACAGATTAAGGACATTTGGATCCAGATAACTCTTTGTTCTAAAGAACTATCCCATGCATTATAGCATATTCAGCAGTACCTTTGGACTCTGCCTACTAACCAGGGGCCAGCAGTACCTCCCTGACAGTTCCCTCAGTGGTAGCCGCTGACCTAATACAATCGTACTATATACTATAGCTTAAAGGAAAATCGAAGCCTCAAAATTTAACTGTATCCATAATTTAGTTGTACTATTAACACTTCAGGTAGAATTGTGACTTAAGATGTGCTATTAATCAAATGTCTATTTACATACTATTAATGAAAAGTATAAATAACAAGGCTACCGAGGAATTACTGGACAGTTAAGAAATTCCTTGTTCTGTTAAGTACATGTAAAGAGAAAAACTGTAGAAATCAGAATGAAAGGCATTTGAATGCTTCATTGAAAAATTAATATCTGATAAAACTTTTTAATACCTAGCAATAATTATAGTCAAACAGTCAATTAAGCAAAATTAGAAATGTGCTGCTAAACCAGATTATGAGAAAAATCACATTAAAATGCTTCCTTTTACTACTAACTTCCAAGAATCTTTGTTACAACGTACTGCATTTACATGAGAAAATACACTGTTTAGAATATTAATGTCAACTATCTTAGGCAGAGGTACTACATTTTGTAGTCCATGCTGGCCTTAAACTTGCAATCCTTCTGTCTCAGTTTCACAAGTGCTAGGATTATAAAGATGTATCACTGTGCCCAGCAGTAAACTAACATTTTCTATTATAATTGAAATCTCTTAGCTGCCATAGACAAACCAAACAGAAATATCTGCTAAATCTCACCTTCCAAGGAAATACCAGGACTGGCCAGAATTTGGATCTGCTTCCAATGACTTTTGGAGATACTGAATAGCATAACTTTCCTTGGTTGCCTTATCTCCCAAGAGATCCACAGTGTGATGCATCCAACCTACAGTAAAGGATTTCAAAATATTTATATACATTACTTGTTCTTCTATTTTTAGATCACTAAATAGAAAACAAATAAAAACACTCTTTCCAGTCAACTTACTGATTTGGTTTGGAGTACACACTCCCAAATTTTAGAATTGCCAAATTTGGCAATAAAAATGTCCGATTCTCACAGGAAGGTAATGTCAAGCAATGCACAACTTCTACTCACGACAAATTAAAACATTTTAAAATACCAACAATAGATTATAAGACATAGATAATAATGAACCTTTTCACTATACGATTTGAAGTATAACTATAATTACAGATCTATTATTAAACAAATATGTTCATTATAAAATTATAATGGTTCTATTAGCTATTAGTAGTAATTTTCTAATATTGGTATTTTGAAAAACTTGAAGTTAGGAATAAGGAATATAAACTATTAAGTCTTATGTACTATTCCATGCAAAAATTTATGTACATTTTAAGACTTTCCAGCACACTGTATTAACCTAGCATGTTATTTCTAAGAAACAATGACTGTTCAGATTAAAACTCATTTGTTCACGGGGTTGAGGATACAACTCAGTACACAAGCATAGGCCTGGCAAGTCAAGGTCCCAAGTTCAATCCCCAGTACCACACACACACACACACAAAAAAAACACACACACACACCTCATCTGTTCTTTCCATATTACGACTGTCATTACTAAGAGAAAAAGATCTAAAGTAACAGGCTCTAAAAGAAACTGTTCCAGTAACAGCCACAAACAAGTTGGAAAGAATTATACAGACATAAATTAGACTCAATTAGAAGTATTCTTCTATTCAAAGCCATGAATAGTTCACCTTTCTATTCTGAAATCATTGCCAGAGAAGACAGGTGTTTTATGATTCACAAATAGCTCAAACGAAAATCATTCCAATGTATTCCTTAAGTTTTAAAAGCACATGCATTTTTGCTAATGACATATTGTTTAATGAAGTTGAAATGCATTCAAAACTGAACAATTATAAACAGCATGGAAAACAAAAAGTCCCTATGAGTAAAGTATTTGTTTTTGTTTTTGTTTTGTGGTACCAGGGACCGAACTCAGGAACTTGCATTACTAGATAGGCACTTATTCTACTGAGCTATCTATCTCCCTGGCCCTGAGTAAAGTATTTTAAAGGTATCTCACTTGGTCTTTTTACTTCAGAATCAAAACCATTTTAAAATCTTGTTTTAAAGATACAAATTCACATTATTCGAATACCACATTATTCATTAAAAATTAATATTTTGATCTTATATAGTTCTTTTTCAGGGGGGAGAGACAAACTCTCTGTGCAACCCAGGCAGGAGGTAAAGTTGCTGTGCAGACCTGCCTAGTCTCAAACTGTGGTCCCCCTACCTGTGTGCTCCTGAATGCTAGAATTATAGTTACATATCAGCTACCCTCTCTTCTAAAACTCTGAAGAGTACAGACAATGCAAGTAAACTTCCAGTGAATAAAATTTAAAACTAAAACCAAAGGTTTTATATGAAGGTATTACGTTCATTTTGTAGATAATATGAAATTAATAAATCTAAACTTCAATTGCTTTTAAATTACATAAGTTATAGAATGAAACATGCACATAAAAGTTTAGTTAACAATACATAATTTGTAGAGTGTTTCTACCCTGATTTTAAAAAAAGGAAAAAAAAAAAAAATCTGAGAAGACAATTAAAATATAAAATACAGGGAAAAAAAATCCCACCTCAATAATTAGGCTAAAAATGAAAGCCAGATAGCTCAATGAACTAAAGCACCTGCTTAAGCAAGCACAGGGCTTAGGGTTTGATTCCCAGAGTGCCATGCCACCTCTGCCCCTGGGGTGTGAGGAGACAGCGAATGAGACTGGACATGGTGGTATGCCTGTAATCCCAGTGCTTGGGAGGCTGAAAACAGGAGGATCACTATGAGTCTGATCCATGTAGTGAGATCCTGTAGACCCTGTACTAAATACATTAAAAGAAGATTAAAATATTAAGGAGCTCCTCTTGTACTTTCCTGTTGATTGTACACATAAGATCCAAACATCCAGAATACCTCAAGCTCAATATGAAAATATAACCGCATGCTTATAGAAACTGTAATATTAAATGACCAACAGTTTTTAGGTAAAATGTTTTAGTTTCACAGTTTATCAATAAGCACTGATAAAAGTATAGAAGCAAGCTCACAAACCACTAAGTGATTTTAGGCAAATCAATGAACTTTACTGATAAGTTCATACATGGCATGTATTATGAGTTAAATACTTGAAATAATTTGAAATATTAAAAGGATCATCTGCATTAAAGAATCTTACTGAGATAGACTAAAAAATGGGCAATGCTTAGCAGGGCAAGAACAATATTGAGTCCAAACTAATTTTATCAAATGTGTGCAAAGGAAGGAAAAGGATTAGAATACACGAAGTACCCATTTGTTATTCCTTACATGTATTTAAAAAAGAACATATAGAGAAGCATGCACAATAAGATAAATATATGCTACTACATACCTAGTTGTTGTAAGATAGTTGCTTTTACTTGTGCAGAAAGATTTTCTATCTGCAAAAGTTGTTCATAAGCCTCCTTTGCAGAATGATACTTTCTCTAAAGAGCAAAGAAATTTATCAAAAAATAAAATTATGATAGCCTTTAAAGAACTCTGTCATATATTAAGAATTACACGATGTTAATATTGCTTTAGCATAGTTTAAAAACAAACTGGAAGGAAGAAAGTGCTGACTTGCATTACTGAATGCTTAACACTTAGATGGCTTTGAACAGGTCATGTTCCAGAATAACTCTATTACCAGTAAAATTAATATTCACTATGGCAAAGTATTAAAATATCACCTTTTGGGAATTTGGCAACTGTTAGTAACTAAGATAAGCTCAACTTCATTGGGACAAATGACTTCCACTTTATTTAAGTAATATTAATAAAACCAGAGAAATAGTCTGCCTCTAATTGCATGTTTGCCTAGAAAGTTTCCAAGCAAATCAATAAACAATTGAGCACCTTTCCAAAAGCTTCAAAGAAAAACTAAAGTGAAAAAACAATACTTGAAATGTAAGTTTAAAGACACTTTCTCAAAACAAGTTTGCCATTTACAAAATAGCTTATAAAATATTTACAATACAATGACTTTAAATATATCACAACTCCCATAGTAATACTCTTACATGTTCATAAAATTTAAGATTCCATAGGCAAATCTCCAAATGAAATGATTTACCCCTTGCTCTCTCAAAAGCACTAACATGACTGAAAGCCATTATTGTTAGTCAGAAGGCTTAAAAGACAACCCAAAACAAAAGGAAAAAGCTAAAAAAAAAAGCACACTTACAAATACTACCTTTAAAATATAATTAGCAAAACAATGGATTGAAATGTTTTTATTAATATTATTACTGCTCTGTAACTGCCTGAGAAAACAAGTCTTTTGGAAAAAGAATAGGTACAAATATAAAAGTATATGTCTGAACCCAGGTAAATCAAATATGATTAAAAATTGTAAGAACAATTGACATAAAAGAGGTAACAGTATTTCTTACTATATAGTTGTTCCTATAATCAAAAAAAGATTAGTAAATAATTGGGAACTAAGGAGCCATAATTACTTAATAATAAACATTTTAAAGAATTGTCCATTGAAATTATTAGTAAATAAATTTTTATTCATCAGCCAAACTAGTTACCCCAATACATTGATCTAGACTAAGAATATTAGTTACTAAAGAACAAGGACCAAGTTATTCCATTCAATTCATTCAACTGACCAAAAAAAAAAAAAAAAAAAAAAAAAGATGATGCATATAACAATGGTTGTGACTGCCATATGGTGAAGAACACACTAAGCAAACAAAACACATTGTGGTATGTACAATAACAGTATATTTTCCAGAGCAAGAATGTCCTCATGTTTACAGTACAAGCAGGATGGGCAGAAAAACAAGTACTACTTCACAAAGCCCTTCTTCTAACAGTTAAAAATGGCTTTATCTTAAGACAATGGAGCACTATATAGAAAGGGTTTTTTTTGTTTGTTTGTTTTTTTTGGGGTTTTTTTTTTGTCTTTTTGAGACAAGGTCTCACTATGCAGTTCAGGCTAGCCTTAAACTCACTTTGTAGCTCAAGCTGGTCTCAAACTCACAACAATCCTCCTGCCTCAGCCTCCGGAGTGCTGGGATTACAGGCTGTGGAACAATCTTAACAGATGTTAATATTATCCCCACACTCTAGTACAATAATAAAAACAATGTGATTCTTTAAAAATTGGCAGTTGTTTAAGTGCCTGCTTAAGGAAAGGCAGACAGGCTTAGGATATTGTGGTTCAATCCCCAGATCCTCATGCCTTTATAGACCTGCCCAATTTAAGGCATCCTGAGGCAGCCAAAACAAAAAGTCCTTCTGAACTTAAAAACAGAAAGAAAAAAATTAGCTGCATCATCTTGGGAAACATGAAGTTGAATTTCTACCTTATCATATTGCAAAAAATGGCAAATGCATCAAAGATCTAAATATAAAAAGTATAAAGAAGACATTGCCGTGAGATGGAACTTTATTAAATGTGTCCAAAACAGCTGTACAATTCATAAGAAAGGGTACAGACATCACTCAAAAAGCATAAGCAGAAAACTGGCACTGGATCTAAAACTCAACTCATAAATGGTGGGGGGAAAAAAATAAAGCACACAGCTAAAGAAATCAGAAAATAGGAATACAAACAACGTACTATATTCTCTCCTTCAAATTGGCAAACAAAATGGTTTGGTAATTCCATATACTGTAGAGATGTGGTACTACAGAACACTCATGTGTCCCCTAAAAGGGGACTTGCTAATGAAATGAAGCATACAAATCTGCTACAATCCAGCAATCTCAAGGTTGAAATATCCATGCCAAAGAAAGTAATATTCAGACAGTACTATTTGTGGTATCTGGGGGTCAGCATAGGTCTTTATCACTATGCAAGTGAAGACAAAGCAAACTGGATGCTTACAATACAAATTAAGCAGCAATTAGAAATAATGTATGAAAAGTAACCATTTATTGCTCAGACTGCTAAGTAAAAGTTTTACTTCTGATCATGCTGAAGTAACTCCCAGGCAATTTTAAAATCTAGATTAAATATAAATATCAATGATCAAAGGAAAAAAACATCAATGATCAAAAAACACCAAAGAAAGATCAAACGGGCTTAAAACCAGAGAAAAAGTACTTAAAGGAAATGGCCTTGAGCTAATAACCCCTTTCTCATGAATCTTCAGCTACTGTCAGGCCCGAAATGGTATTTGGCTGGCTGGAACATAAATAAAAGAAAGCAGGGATACAACATACTTGGGGGCTACCAAGAAAACTGGAAATAGACACAGAAATTCTGGGAAGGAGACAGAGAAGAAATGCAAATTTTACATGTAATACGTAAACATGTAAACACTGCCCAAATCTCTCATTGACTGCACTACAGATGTCAAGTAGCCTAAAACAAGTAGAGAGAGACTTCAGCTACCTGCCACACAAATAATGAACTTTATAGAGTATAAACTGAGCCAGATAAACAAAACAAAAATACCAATCTTCAGAAAAAAATTAACATAATGAATTTTTACAGTGTATAATTCCCAATATTAAGAAAATATTTCAAGGCTTATGAGAAAAACTTTTTAGTCATATTCCAAACAAAAGCAAACTAACAAAAACCAAATGTGAAATGACTCAGACACTGAAATTTGGAGAGTGTAAAGCAGATTCATTAACAGTGTTTCCAGACCAAAAAGAAAAGAAAAAAATCAGAATGAATGAATGAATGAATGAATGAATGAATGAAAGGAAATCACACTACAAAAAGAAAATCTGAATGAGAAACAAAATGAAATTCTAGAATTTGAAAACACTTATTTAAAACTAGGTGAATTGAACAGATTATAAAAGGAAAAAGAAGTAAGTTTGAAAACAGATTTACAATGTAGCCAGATTAAAGAAATATAAACAATATAAAGCAAAAACTCCACTCCAAATTAAAAATAAGATGCATCCAAGATGTTTAAAACAGGAGCAGTTTATGATTCATGCAACTAGAGTCCAAGATGAAAAAAAAGAATAAAGCAAAAAAATGTTTATAATATAGTGACTGAGAATTTTCCAAATCTGATGAAAGGCATCAACCCCAGATCCAAATTACTAAAATTACCCTTTGATAGTATAATCAAATTCTTCAAAAACAAATATAAAGGCTGGACATGGTGGCATATGGTTGTAATCTCAGCACTCTGGAAAACTGAGGCAGGAGGACTGCAAGTTTTAGCCCAGCCTGGGCAACTTATTGAGATGCTATCTTAAAATAAAAATAAATAAAGAGGGGGTTATAGCTCAGTGCAAAACACCTGGGTTCAATCCTCAGCACTGAGGAAAAAAAGAAAAACCTATGACTGTAAATCAGGGAAAACAAACAAACAAAAGAAAACCCCACATATACAAAAGATGTAAGAATGACAGCTAATTTGATCCAACTATATCAATAATCAAACTAAATATAAACCAATCTAAAAAAAGAAATGCAGAAATGATTTTTGAAAAGGGTTAAAACCAGTATTTATGAGATGCAATTTACAACATACAAGTAGGTTAAGAATCAAAAAATGAAAAGATATCAAAGAGTATGCATTACAAAGCTGAAATAAAAGGCTAATAGCAGATTAAAATAGGCTTCAAGACAAAGTATTACCAGACATAAAGATTATTTCATAATGATGAAGGGCTAATACATGAGGACGATAAAATAACCACTTCAAAATACAGGAATACATTAACAGAACATCAACATACATAGAGACTGATAGAATCAATATTGGGAATATACTATATTTAGGTTTCTAATACTTTTGAAATTACAAACAATGCTGCAATTGATATACTTTTGCCTATACATTTTCATACTCTTGTCAAGGGAGTTTCCTACATGTAGGATTGTTAGATCAAAAGCTAAGGGTATACATTCTTCTTAAATTATTGCCAAATGATTTTTAGAAAGGTTGTACCACTATGCATTCCCAAGGTGAGACATTATACTTCAGTAGTTTTGATTTGCATTACTATTTTTCATGGTTTTGTTTTTTCATGAAGTATCCCTGGTCATGCCCCCACCCCATTATTCCATTAGAGTTTCATTTGTTCCTCCAGAATTTTTTATACAATAGAGAAATTAGCCCTTTGTCAGTAGTACATTTACTCACAAACATTTTCTCCCACTATTTTAGATGTCCTCTAAATTTATGGGTTTTGGCACAAGAAATTATTTTTATGTTGTATGGGCTAAGTATCTTTATTGCCTCTGAAATTTGAGCCATAATTAGAAAGTCTTCTATATCAAGCTTGGTGAGAATTTCATGTTTTTCTCTAGTACCTATAGAGTATCTTTTTTTTCTCTTTTTTTGTAACATTGTTAGCTTGATTAATTTGGAGTTTATTCCCTTTTTTGGCCTCTTTAATTTTTTCTTATTTTTATTTTTTTGTATATTAGGGAAGGGTCTACAGGGTGTTCTGGGTCTTACTCCTAGATCGGACTCGTAGTGATCCACTTGTTTACAGCCTCCCAAGAGCTGGGATTACAGGCGTGAGCCACCACATTCAGCCTTAATAATTTGCAGTTTATTCCTGTGAATGGTTTGAATTGTAGATCTAACTTTATTCAAATTGTTTACTAATGACCTCAGAACTATTTGTTAATACACTCAACTTAATCCCAAGAAATTAAAGTATCACATTTATCATACGCTCAATTTCTAGATCCCACTGATCCCACATATCACTGGCACACTGGTTTTATTTTTACAATGCTCGGGACAAAGCCCACAGCTTTGTGTGTGCTATGAAAATGCTCTATCACTAAGCTAGATTAGATTCCCCCATCCTATACACTTTTAATTGCATGTTTCATTGCATATTGTAATGTCTAATAGCCTCATTATTACACACAGAATTTCCACTTAGTCTATCTTTGCTATTCTAGCACAATTATTTATTACACCTTATCTCTTTTTTGGTATTTTTTTTTTTTTTTTGTGATACTTACAAATTAACTTGAGGTGAACCAACATTTGTACTAGGGTCATAGTAGCTCTTTTAAGCTTTTTCCTATAATCTAATCTACTTTGCTTATACTTCAATGATTTTGTCCCCTAATTTAAGTTTTCATTGATTACTATTGTTGATACATTGATTTCTGTATTTCTTCATTAGAACCAATTTATACTTTTATGACTTATCTAACTATTGATTAATACCTAGAGATCATTTAGGTACAAAGTACAATAATGAGTAACACAGACAATGGGCTTTGGCTTTGCTCTTGATTCCAGTGAAGATGTCCTACTGTTTTCCCTCTAACTTTGGGACTAAAGTATATTTATTTCAATATGATAGCAAAGTAACACCCAATTCTTATATGTGAGAGCAATTTCATTAAGAATGCCAAAGACTTTTTCATAATTTATACTGATAATGATTTCATTTTATCTTCATTTCAGTCTAATTCATGACAGTAATAATTTCCTAATATTCAGCCAGCTTTGCATTTCGGTAATCATATGTGTTGATCTGAGTATAATCATTTTTAGATGCAGCATTCTGTTCAATATTTCAGAACTTTTAGCAAGGTATGGTGGCACACACTTATAATCGCAAGACTCAGAGGTTAAGATAGGAGGATTCTGAGATTTCAAGACCAGCCTGAACAACACAATAAGAACCTGTCTCATATGTACATACACAAATGCATGTATGCACTCATTCATCAATTAAGTATTTACATCAGGGGCTGGGGAGATGACTCAGTGGAATAAGTGCTTCCTTGGCAAGCATGAAGGCCTGAGTTCAATCCCCAGTTCCACAAAAAAAGAAGTATTTACATCAATGCTTATCAGTGACATTCATTTGCATTTTGATTTTTTATACTGCCTTTAATCAGGGTTGGGAATCAATGTGATGCTTGCTTCAAAAAGGAATAAGTAAAAACATAATGACGGCTCTGAAAAAAATTAAATGTAGAATACAATCCATTATTTCTTCTTCTGGGTATGTACCCAAAAGAACTGAAAACAGGGATCTCAACATATTCACACATTTTCTGACATATAAGATTTTCTAATTATGGCTCAAAGTCCAGAGACAGTAAAAATAATGATCATTCTACATTATAAAAATAATTCTTATAGTGAAAGAAATCAATACCCACACCCAAATGGTAAATTTCAAGTACTATTATTCATAAGTGTCAAAATGTGGAAATAACTCAATTGTCCATGAACACACGAAAAAACAAAATGTGGTGTATACCTACAATAAAAAAGTATTTAAGACTTAAAAAATGGAATTCTGACACAAAACACATGCTCAAACCTTATAAACTTACACAGTGAAGTAAGCCAGATGCAAAAGGACAAACACATGATTTCACCTATGGAATGCCTAGAGTAGTCAAGCTAAGAAATGAAAACTACAACAATATTTACCAAGAGTTAGGTAAAAAGACTAATAAGAAATTACTGTAATAAGTAGAGTTTCACTGTGGAATGAAGGAAAAGTTCTGGAGATGTACATCGGTGATGGCTGGACAACACTGTGAATGTACTTAATGCCACTGAATTATACACTTAACATATTTTAAAGCACTATGGCCTATTTTATAATTAGGATTTTCATTTGCATTATATTTTAAATATTATATAGACATCAAGTGCAGAAAGGACCATTACAAACAATAAAACGGGGTAAGGATAGCAAGTTATCATTCATGTTCAGTAAGCTAAAAAAAAGTTATAGAGTACGGGAATTACTTGGTGTTAAAAGGCCTGCTAAACTGCCCCTGAAAAAAACATCTGGGCATGGTACTTTCTATATGATAAAATTTTATTTCTTTAGTGAAAATAACATTTTTATAATGTTTCTCATTCTAATGAAGTGAATTTTGCTAACCTGTTATTTCCTTGGGAAATTGTCCCTTTGACTTAGGTTTTTAAATTCACTTACATAGAAATCTGAAAAGTAGTGTCTTCTGATTTAATTTCTTCTGTTTCCATGGTTATGTTATTTTGTATATCTATGCTTTCTCTTCCTTTTATGCCCTACATCAAGTTAGATACTGGGTTACCTATTGTGTTGGCTTTTTCAGAATACCAAAATTCTACCCTGCAAACTCTAGAGATTTTTTTCTTCTGTGTACAAAACCATTCATTAAAAACTCTTAAGATTTCGTCACTTATTATCAGTTTTCTTGACAGTAATTTTATTTATATTGTTAACACATTTCCTTATGTTGATTTATCCTTGAATTATGAAATAAATCTTAGGGCCAGTCAAATAGCTCAGCAGATTAAACTGCCTGCAAACAGACAGGAGTTTCGATCCCCCAGCCTGCCATGCTGGCCCCATCCCCAAGGTGCACAGAGAGGGCAATTCAGACTGAGCATGGTGGCATGCCTATAATCCCAGCTCTGGGGAAGCTGTAAACAGGTTGTTCGCTACGAGTCAGATCTAGTAGTGAGACCCTGACCTGTATACCCTTCCCTGGAAGGAAGAAAAGAAGGAAGGAAGGAAGGAGGGAGGGAGGGAGAGGGAGAGGGGGAGAGAGAGAAAGAGACCTTGTTGCATTCATGATATACTATAAAGGTGGGTTTTTCTTTGAATTTTTATAGATTTTTGTAAGATACATAGAAACTACACTGTTCAGGTAATTAATGCTTGGTAGAAGAAAATGTTAGAAATGAAGCTAACAATTTTTTAACATTTTTTTATAAAGTGTTACTCATATTAGCATTATTTGTAACTATTTTTGAAGGGAAATATCTATGCAAAGGGGTATCTATGCAAAGAAATAGAAAATGTAGTATTATGAGCACTGACAGAATTTCCTAACACATAATACTAAGTAAAAAATTAAAATAATGTCAAAAAAGAACATTTAATTTGCTCTCATTTTTAAAAAAAGCTTATCTAAATACATGTGTACATGCTGATATATATGCACTGATATTTTGTGTGTATGAATTTGCATATACTCATTATGTGCACACATGCACTTGAGTTTTACACTGAGTTTTGAAAATCACTGGTAACACTAGTGGCTTTAGGGAAAGAAACGGGTAGTAGAAAAATGGAGGGAGAAAGAACTGTATTCTTTCAGGCCTTTTCATTTTGGATTATTCACAAATAACATTTTAATAATACAGTGAAAAGGGAGAAATCCTGAACCTTTAAAGTTAATAAGAATTAAGATGGCGAACTATTCAACTTATTAAAATAAAAAAGTTAGTATATTACTTTTAGTACAGTATTAGAAAAAAATAGAGTACATTAATTCATCAATATAAATGCTCAAAAAATAATATTTTGGGGTATGATACGCAGAAAAACGAAGTTATCCTTATGTATAGATCAGAGGACAATACACACAGAAAAACTACCTGAACCTAATTTCTAAAATCTACTAAGACATGTCATGTTCTGTCTATAGGATCATAAAAAAATAGAAATTCAGAGTTGGAGGATGAGATCCCACTAAAATTACCCAAGCCTAAATGCATATGAGTAATTCTAAGCAAAAAGAATTTTTTTTAATTACTACACTTTCGTTATTACAAAAGGCTTCCTTTTAATCTTAAAATACTATAAGTTCAATACCACAAAATTATCCCACTTGCGAGTTCCTCATAAGAATGCCTTAGTAGGGTTGGGAAGATAGCTCAGCAGTCTAAGCGCCTGACTGACAAGTACAAGGACCTGAGTTTCATTCCCAATACTGTATGCTGGCCCCAAAACCACGCATGGTAGCACACGCCTTATAATCCCAGCACTAGAGAGGCTGGAACAGGAGGAACACTATGAGTCTGAACTTCATAGTGAGATCCTGTATCAAGTAAATAAACACACACAAACACACACACACACACACACACACAAAGCCCCCTTCTACCTATCAGCCCCAGCTGATTATATGATTGAATTAAGTCTATAAGTACGTCTCAAATTTAACAGCTCCAATCTCAGAAGCCTTCTTTAATCACTCTAAATATAACTCCACCATTTTTCAGTTTTAATTATGATTATATTATTTAATGTTACAAAGGTAATGTGGGTGGGGTAGGACCCAAGGGGATTACAAAACAATATTAAATTTCTAACTTACTAGTGGGACAGCTTCTTCCTAAATACAGAAACTTCCCTTCAACTTAGTATCTAGCAGTAGCAATAAACCACATGTGACTAAACTTGTAAAATCCATATTCATAAATAGTTTGTGGTATAAAATGGTTTATCAAAACTAAATTTTTATAGTATGTAGGGTAGTCATTTTACTTTCCCTATATTTTTACCTGAAAAAACATAATTCTTGTTGTAACCAGTGAAGCAGTTTTCAATCTTCTCATATGTTTATTGTGTCATTATACTGTCTCCTAATAATTAGTCTGCTTATCATGAGCTTTGCTCTTTTGGGTTCAATCTGACTAATAAAATTCATAAAATATAAATGAATCAATGAATGGAGGTCAGGCCCCTGTGCACACATAACCTTCACAGGTTTAAACAGGAAGGCAAACAGCCCACTTTTCATAAGAAACTATGAACACCAGAAGAAAACAGAAAGAAAATTTCAAAGCAGTCAAATAAACAGAATTACAACTGGCAAAAATATTAATTAAAAATAAAGGTTAGAAAACTTATACTACAGTTAGGGACAAATCACATCAAGAAAAAGAAAAAGTGGGGATGGGGTGACGAAAGGGTAGTCAGAATTCAACTGCAATGTGTATCACTTCTGATTCAGTGGTGTGAGGATGGGTGGTATTGGTGGCACAAAGGGCTTGTTATTAATGTTCAAAGTACCCCTCATGACTTTGAACTTAAGGTTTTCCAAATGATTTTGCTACATAACCAGGTTTAGGACACACCAGTATAAAGCTCTGAGTATATCCCACAAAAATATACATAATGAGTTGTGACAAGATCTTGCATCTCCTGGATATGAGTTTACATATTTATTGTTATCTTTGGATCAAAGTATCAAACCAAATATGCATATGTATAACACAGTATTTTTCCTCTAAAACTGTTCTAAGATGCATGTTATGAACAAACTATATCTAATATTCAGTCTCACTCCAACTTATTTCCCATTTTATATACTAAATTCTACCTAAAGTAAATATGCATTACCTTTAATTATCAACTGAGCAAAATCTGCCATTCACAAAACAAAATGTCCTAAAACTGAAAAAAGATTTTAAAATAAAAGTAGCCATGAAAGTAATGACAAAATGACTTCCATAAGTGACTCTAGTATGTCTTTCAAATAGTGACATATAGAGGAACTATTTTAATATTTAAAAGCAGGAAACTATATAAAAACAATGCATTGCAACAACTATCTGAAACGTTTTAAAAAGAAAATGAGGCATTTTGCATCATCAATAATGTAAATCTCAAAAATAAACATGAGCTTATCAATCAAGTAGAGGCAAGTTATGTTAAATGAAAACTTCCCTGCACATGGTAAGTATGCCATAATAATTCATTTGAACACATTTAATCAGTAAGCATAAAATATAAATTTATGTAAGACTTACATCTCAGAACTCCATTAAAAATTATCTGTATATATTTAACTTCATTAACACTTGAAGTGAGTGATAATTTGTTTGTATTTTAAATTGGATAAGTTAAAGCACTTACCTGGGTTTCATATAAGTGGGCAACGTGAAACTGAACTGCAAAAGATGATGGAAAAAAGTCATTAACGCTACAGCAGAATTTGGGGTAAATTAAATAAGAATAACATGAAATATACATAACACAAGCACAGCCTACATTATATAAATTTAATTAATAGAGTAAAACTCATTTGCTTTCAGTAAAATATACAAACAAAAACACTAAAGAACAAAGAAGAAGCTACAAATATTCTTTGTCATTATCAAAATGAAACTTGTCAATATAATGAACTAGCAATATATGAGAACATCTTACAAAATTCAAAATGGCAACATTAAACAAAGAAAAATCCTCATGATTTATACATTTCAAAACATGGTATTTACAAAATAAACTTTAAGTAAAAAATCCATTAAGCTAAATATTTAATAAAAAAATATTAAAGCTTAAAAAGCCACTAGATATTTTGATGTATCACTTCATATAAACATAAAGATTTTATAGACCATGGTGACACAGAGAGTATGTAAGTATTTTCTTTTTCAGTTTTTCAGAATTAGATAAACTTCATCATTTAAAAGAATATGTGAAACAACTTGGAGGACAAGTATTAAACAGTTCCAAGATTAATGAGTAAATTTTGAAAATAAAATTAGTTCCAATATTTCAGCTTTCTATTTCCAACTTTTCATAATTATGTAACTATCTAACAAAGCAAAAATGAACGAAGAATCAAAAGTGGCTACTGGCTACTTAAATATTATGAATCTGTAAATCTTTCAAAGCTGTATGTAAAAAGGTTAAGTGGACCTTTTTCTTATCTTTTTTTGTTTTACCCCTGTATTTTAGGGAAGGGTCTACAACAGGGTGTTCAGGGTCTCACTACTGGATTGTATTTGTAGTGATCCCCCCATTTACAGCCTCCCAAGAGCTGGGATTACAGGTGCACGCCACCATGCCCAGTCTTACTTGCCATCTCACTGCATCCCTGAGGCGGAATCTGGGGATCAACCCCATCCACATACATACCCCTGCCACCCCTGCAGGCACTTTAATACACTAAGCTATTTGGCCAGCCCTTAAGTGGACTTTTAGAAACAAGGTCTAAAGGTAATACAGTGTGCACCTGCACTCTCACTGATTCTGTAATGAGAAGATGCACCTGGGAAGCTTCTTAAAAATATGGATTTCTGAGGTGATGACTCAGATATTCTGGACAAGACCTAGAAGTCTTTTTATTCAATTCTGTGAGAAATTCTTGATGCCTAGCCCCTAGTACCTGGGAACCACTGAACTACATTAACAGTAAGTTACCTGCAACATAAGCAAGACAGCAAACAAAATACATAAGGAACTTTAAAATCACATAATAATTTTGGATCAAAAGTACTGCATCTCAGTGTTAAGATAAGTATCAAACGCCAATTAAAACATGGAGTTGAATTAAGATATACTCCTTAGAAAATGAAAAACAGCTTTTTAGGAAAAACACAATAAAATAATATGAGCTATGTATAGTAAGTGTGTGTGTTCCACAGATGAAAGCATCTCTTCTTCCTCATACCCTACTCCAGTGCAGCTCAGACATCTATCAAATCTCAACCCTTTACATTACTGGAAAAAGACTATTACAGATCAAAAGAATGAGGAAGAGAAGGAAAACCTATTCCCACTTCTACCCAGTATTCCTGTTCTTCTTTAATAAAGACGACAAGGAAGAAGAGGGGGAAAGATGCCTAGTAGCTAGCTAGTATCTCATACATCCACTCCAAACTTCCTCTAGCTCAGTTTGAAGTTTTAATGAAAGGGACCCCATTATCCCATGAGACACTAAATCCAATGTCATCTTTTGGATTGTGAAAACACTGTACATTTACAATCTTAAAAGTCCTCTTCAAAGTGGAGCAAAACTGTATTAGTGAAAGTTCTACCTGGAAAGTCTCAGTTTAAAAAGTTTCAAAATTTTTTGCCATAAGAGGTCCTGAAGCCAGGGAGATGGCTCAGTAGAATAAGCACTTCCCTGGCAAATGCAAGAGTCTGAGTTCAATCCCCAGCTCTGCAAAAAGAGGTCCTGAAATTAAATTTTATTCAGAATATATTAATTTCATAATTTAAAAAACTAATTAACACTAAAAGAAACTATCTTATTTGAGAAGACAATCATGTAAAGCAAAACCTCATATCATGATTCTACTTTTGATTCTGCAGTTCAAACTGGAACTAACCCCTGCTTACTAGCTCTAGAAACAGTAAGAGCACTTATTTTATTCTATTATAAAAATGAAATTATTCAAAAGCTCATTTTACTTTTTTATAATTTGTACTTTTTTCAGTAGTGCCAGGGAAGGATCCCAAGGCCTTGTGTATACCAAGTCCTGTATGACTGACCTACATCCCTAGTCCTATTAACCTACAATTTTGATCTTTGTAGTATCACAAGTAACATGAAAGGATTTTAAAAAGTTGTCAAGGTCTGTGGCACATTCAAACCAATGATGACAACATAATTCAAACAGAAATGTTTTACAAACACAGTAAAAAGCCTGATATTTAAAACAATAATACTAGCTTTAAATAGGTAGTCTAAAACTATTGGTTCCCCATAAAATATTTATTCACCTTTATCATGGTTACCAAGTAAATCTACGCAATGCCTAAAAAATTCTAAAACATCTGTCCTTCCCCTACAGTGAACAACCCATTAGCACAAAAATTTCAAGAAACTCCGCAGTCCCAGACAAAAAGAATGCTGGTCAGCCTTGTTCTGTTTTTCTTCTCAATAACCAACAGGTGGACACATTAGATTTAAAGATGTATTTTTGATGGTTCAAACTGTTCTTTTAAATTCAACATGAGGTAATCCATAGTGGCATACCCTTGTACTCCCAGCATTTGAGAGTCTGAAGCCAGAGGATTTCTCTGAGTTCAAGGCCAGCCTACGCTACAAAGTGAGTTAGTTAAATATCAGCCTGAACTGCATACCAAGACCCTGTCTCAAAAAGACAAGAAACAAAACCAAATTCAATATGAAAGTTTTCCACCCTGTGGCACTCAGTCTATCTATCAATGTTTTCATCAAAAGAGTAATGATTTAAAACTGAGATGTAACCTTGACAGAGAAGATTAAAATGATGATGATCCAACATTTATGAAAGAAAGGTCTCTCAAAGTTACCCAAACTGATATGTAGTGACCAAAGTTACTTTTAAGGTACAGGATAGTAATGAAACAAATGAAAACAAGCTGTTTTCTTATTCCATGAAACTAATCCTAAAGAGATGTTAAGGGTCTCTATATAACCTGAAAAAACAACTAAGGAAAAAGTATAAACTAACACTTTATAAATTGCTAAATCAATGAATTAAATTACCTCTCGATCTAACTTTATTTTAGAAACTGTAAAACACTGCTGTTTTTGTTATTTTCTCATTTATCTTGAAAATATACTAATGCCTACCAAATCCTGTTTAAAGAAAATGGAAATCTTTTAACATTTTTCCCCTCATCAGATTTCCTTGGTAACTGATCAAACTAGGAATAATGGCTCATCTTAAGATTTTAAAATCCCAATACTCTTAGGAGACTGAGGTAAGACGCTTACAAATTCAAGCCCAGTCTGGGCAGGTTAGCAACTCAACCAGATTATGTCTCAAAATAAAAAATGTGTTAGGGGGATATATCTCAGAATGAAAGCCCTGGATTCAATCCTTGATGCTACAAAACTAAAAAAGTAAATTGAAAATTACAAAGGGTATGGGGGAGTCTCTCAGTGGTACAGCTATTGTCTTGTCCAACACATGTGAGGCCCTGTGTTCAATCTGAATTGCCTTCCCACTACCATCACTATTTAATTATATATATATAAAGCACACAGGCAGGTATTCAGGATGATAGAAAGCACCTGAGAAGCTGAGGCAGGAGGATCTCAAAGTTCAAGACCACCCTGAGCTACAGAGTGAGATCAGGCTGATGAATGGATGGAATAATAAGAGGCTGGTTATACAACTCAGTATGAAGACTCTGGGTTCAATCCCCAGTATTGCCAAAAAGGAGGGGGGAAATGGTTAATTATAAATGAAGATTCATTCCATGCTATGGGGAAAAAGAGGGGGGGAGGGAGAAAGGAAAAAAGGGTACGGAGAAGGAGAGAGAGAGAGAGACAGAGACAGAGACAGAGACTAAGGACTAAACATACAGCTTTTCAAATGCTAGACAGTCTACTATGGAGCTAACAGCCTCAGCCCTCCATGCTCTGTCTTAATGCATGTTATATTCAAAATTCTACAACTTCCTGACTGATCCAACAATTTCCTTAGACATTTCTAAACCCTGACATGACACGGGTGTAACAGTGAAGTGCCAGAGAAAGCAAAGTATTGAGTAGATCTGCTCCTGTCTACGTCGCTCAGCTCAATTCTTGGCTCCCTCTGCCACTTCAGGCTTACAGGCAGTGGCTTTCCACTGTACCTTCTGTGGGTTCTTCTTTTTTTCCCTTACCCCTGTTCAACAAAGAATCCACAAAAATAACAATCAAATGCAAACTTTCTAAATTCTAGAATACTTTGAATAAAATAAAATTTTCATGAAGAATTACTCGCTGCTTCTTACACTTTAAAATTTTTGTCTTTCAAGGAAGAAAGCTTTTATAAAAATCCAGTTTCAAGCCAATGGTTTTTAAAAATTCTTTACGGGATATTTTGAAGTACACTAAATACACAAAAACATAATTACTGATAAACACCTTATAATATCAACCTTACCTATTTTTGGAATAAATCTACACAGAAAGTAAAAAATAACCAAAAAAACACTGTGCCAAAATACACTTCACATTTTCTAAGTCATCTGAAGTGTTACCTTATATAATGTGTAGAACTATAATAAAAGTCAAAGTATTACCTTCAAAATTATTAATAATTTAATGCCACACACTAGAATCAAGGAGCAACCATGTAAGAATCTTTGTATATCCATTTTTGCTAAAATGACTAAAAAACATAATTTTAATCCCTCCAAGTCATCTACAATATAATAGACCAAAAAATTAAATCTTGTTCATTAATGCAGATCATTTTAATTCAAAAACCTCCTTTACTAGCCTACCTATTTTAGACACCAGCTGCTTACAGGCTTACATGTTCCAGTTTCACAAGTAGTCATGGCAACCAATACAGTTAACACTCAATAATTCTATAAGAAAAACAAATCAAAAAGCAATCTGACTACAGGCAGAAAACTATGGTACTTAATACTTACTTTCAGCATTGGACAAAGTGCAGGGGTTACAGTCAACCAAAGCTAACTGAAAATGCTGTAAGAGGAGAATGAGAAAATTAATACACTAAATTTAGTGGCACATAAAGTTGTCTTAAAATAATTTTCAGGTAAAATGTAACATAACACTGATATTATGTCTTACAAATTAAACATACTAGGAGTAACCAACTAGAAGTACTTTTAATACGTATTGCTGCCTATTGAAGTTTGTTGGATTATTTTCCTCAAATAGCTGAGAAAGAAGATTTAAGAATTTTATCAAGTCATCCTATGCATACTTTTATATGAAAAAGTTTCAGACATTTTTTAGGTAAATAGGAAGTATTATAATGCAATTTAAATAGAAAACATCAATTTTAAAAATACAAGTAGAAGTCCAATGGCATTAATGTCAAAACACTATTTTTTACTTAAAAATGAGACCTAGGGCCGGGGAGATGGCTCAGTAGAATAAGCGCTTCCCTGGCAAGTGGAAGGCCTGGTTCCACCTAGATAGATAGATAGATAGATAGATAGATAGATAGATAGATAGATAGATAGATAGATAGATAGATAGATAGATAGATAGATAGATGGATAGATAGACAGACAGACAGACAGACAGACAGACAGACAGACAGACAGACAGACAGACAGACAGACAGACAGACAGACCTAAACTTTTACAACCAATAAAATCACTGTGAGAACTGTTATGGAGGGTAAACAACAATCTATATTTATTGATTTTTTAATGACCATTTTACTTAAGCACCTGTAAAATAATCTATGTTCATCAATATCATATAATTATCCTTTTAAGTTCATGTGTAAGACAGAATTGTCCTTTTACAATGTATATGTACAATTTAATTCCTCAGACAATATTAAACACTATAACAGTATCTTCTCATAATTTATGAGAAAGCTACCCATAAAATACATATTAATAGCAAGGCATAACACATTATAAGAACACTTGGTCACAGTGTGACAGTTAATCAACACTGAACCTGGTATGTAAATAAAGAAGATAAACAATAAGCTCCAGAGTTAATACAAAAATCTTCAAGCTAAAAAAAAAAAAAAAAAAATGAATCTCTGAACACTTCTTTAAAAAAAAGCTCCCAGAAATGTATATTCAAATTTTCTGACCCTTCATGGTTTTAGTTATTAAAAGTGATAAGCACAGCATCTATAGTGCCAGGTACTCAAGGGACTGGGTAGCAGGATTTCAAATCCAAAGTCAGCCTGGAAAACTTAACAAGACCATGTCTCCAAACAAAAGCCTGAGGATGTTGCCCTGTGGCTGAGGAACCCAAGGTTCAATCCCCAGTGCCCACTCCAAAAAAGTAACAAAGTGCAAACAATTTCCTTCGAAAACACCAACCACAATCACTTCATTCCTCTCCTATGCATGATCTAAACATGTAAGAAGTTCTACTTTCGTAACTTCTAAGCAAATGAATAATTGATATTTTCGATGACAACTTCTACAGTAAACTTCAAAAGAATTTTCTTTTATCAAGAGAAGTATCAACAAGCATTAAGTACAGTACTCTATTTCAAAACAATAATCAACAAAATTGTGTTTGGTAAAGTAGAACCTTCAATTAATAAGAATAATATCAGGTACCCAATGTTACAAGAAATTAGAAGGCATCTTTTGGTATGAAGGCAGTAGCTACTGCATATCCAATTGCCTGTTATAAGCATGCATAATTACACTAGCCGACATCTGCAGCACTCTTAAAATTTAAGCTTATAACATTTTCTAATGAGTACACTACTAACAAAATTACCATGGTAATTAAATACTAAATGTTAACCCACTTAAACAATATTTACTGAGAGTCCATAATTCCATAAAGACTGTGTAGATTTGGGCTGGGGAAATAGCTCAGTGGTCTAAGAGCCTGCCTGGCAAGCACAAGGACGTGGGTTCAATCCCTGGCACTGCACACCATGCCGGCCCCAGAACTCTGGTTATGCCAATGCTGGCCACTGAAACTGGGAGTGCTGGTGCACACCTGTAATCCCAGTACTGGAAAGGCTGAGACAGGAGGATCACTATGAGTCTGAGCTACATAGTGAGACTCTGTACCAAATAAATGAACAAATAAAAAGATTTTCTTAAAAAAAGACAATGCAGACCTAAGAATCAATGGTCAACAAAATAAAAATGAAAACTTATTTGCCGTGGTTGACTGAATAAAAAATATTCAACCTTCTACCACTTCAAGAACTGCTCGTATTCTCCTCCTTTGGCCTACTAAGCAGACTGTGTACCCTCAAATGTCCTTTTGTGTGCTACTACAAGAGAGAGCAGAGACACTACTCTAAGATGTGAATACTACAAATGTGAATACTGTGACCATGCTTTATAATCAGTTACTTTCTTCTAGACAAAAAGAACAGTAATCATTAAGATTTACTTTTTCATCTCATCTATCCTATAAACAAAAGCTATTATTTTGATAGAAGACAGACCTTTCCTAACTAAGCCATCAAAGTCTACATCTAACCTGAAAAGAAATAGCCTTCAAGATGACAGTATTTTAGTTTTACTATTCATTGAAACCCCACAAGAGATTCTCTCATCATTCAAGATCTTGCAATGAAACCTGGCAGGACAGTTTTGACTATAGTTTATATAATTATTGAACAATCAAAATATCAATCAAGTTACTGATGGACCATTTCAATCTTACAACATGATAAAATATCAACCATTTCCAAACAGTAATAAAAATAAAGGAAAATTATTCCAGAAAAGAATGTACATTAAAAACATGTACAGAATTATTTAGTGGAAAAATGCACAGGATTATTTGTTTATAAGAAACCCAAGGGCCAACCAAATGGCTCAGCGAACTAAAGCACCTGCTTGGATAGGCAAAGGAATTGGGACTGGATCCCCTAGGGGGCCATGCTGGTCCTGCACCCATGGCACACTGAGATTGGGTGTGGTGGCACATGCCTGTAATGCCAGCACTTGGGAGGCTGAAAACAGGAGAATCACTATGAGTCCAATCTGTGTAGTGAGACCCTGTACTGAACACATTTTAAAAAAAAAGAAATCTAAAAATAGCTAGTGAAAGTATCCCACATAAAGAAAAATACTGACATACATTTCAGCACACTAAAGGAAAGTGAAGGACCAGGATGGGGATACTGTGACCCCATAGCTTCATTTCCAATATCATATTTAAACCAGATGCAAAATAGAGGTATCTATTACACATAAAATAAAAAAAGGACTACCAATCATTATAACCACTACGTAAGCCTCATAATAAATATCTACTACCTATCTCTGCAGGCAAAAGCAGGTTTTAGGGCATTGACAATGAATATTTTAAGAGAATTCATTGGAAGCAATAGTCTGCTGTAGCATGTGTGCCATAGGTTTGCCTCCACGGGTCTAAGGAAACATCTGTACGTAACACAAAATACTGCAACGCTAAAACTAACTAGTGCTGTATAAGTTATTATGCAGAAAACAACTCTGCAAGTTCAAAGACTATATACAAACCTCAAGGTGGTAAGTAGTCTAAAGAAAATTAGTTTCTATGCAATTTGCCCAAGATATGTTTTTAACATTACAGTGATTTTCTTTTCATAGAGCACTTTGGATCCAAATTAATGTAAGGTTGGATTCATTATGATTTCATTAGCTATAGCTGTCACCAAAGTCAACTTTTGTTTTACAAGCTTTTGGCATGTTCAATATTTCAAAATTATGTTATAGTGCCTTGATTCATATCAGCTATGAAACTTGATTAATAATTGAGTGAAAATCTATATTCATATAATTACATGAAAAATTTGTGTTTCAAGACTGTCTCTTTAAATTGTTTCATTTCTACTTGAATAGTTTGATTATTTCATGCTTGTTTTGAACTGCATAACTCTTCAACTATATTCTTAATCCTGATGAAAGGAATGAAATAACTTTTTATAGTTGAAAACTTATGTATGTATTAAAAATTATTTATTTGGAGCAACGTTTGGATCCCAGACCTAATCTAAAATTTCTGATTTAGTGATCAGTGAGTTGAGGGGTAACACTGCAAAATAGGAAGATGTCACTGCAAATTATTCTAATAAAACATCAGGCATAATGTTTTTTAAGGTTTTTAAATCCTATGCATGGGGCCAGTGAGATAGCTCGGTAGACCAAGTGCCTGCTTAGGTAAAAACAGACACCGTGGTTCAATCTCTGGTACCATATACTGTGCCAGTCACTGAGACAGGGCATGATGGTGCATGCCTATAAACCCAGTGTTCGGGAGGTTGAAAACGGGAGGATCGCTGACTCCAAGCTGGGTAGTGAGACCCTGTACCAAATATATTTTAAAAATAAATATATTCTGTGCATGCCTCCAAAAACCTTTATTTCAAACCATGTAAACAAGGTATGTGCAGCTGATCCTGCTGTATCTATTTAATTAAGCTAGACATGGGCTTTCAGGAATAACATTTTTTCTCTATACCAGGTACTCTGCTACAGCTACAGCTACAGCTACAGAAATAAATACAAAGCTTTTAAAAAAAAAAAAAAAAAAAAAAAAAGAAGCAGGGGGGCCAGGGAGATAGCTCGGTGGAATAAGTGCTTCCCTAGCAAGCGCAAGGGCCTGAGTTCAATCCCCAGTTACACACACACACACACACACACACACACACACACACAAAACGAAATTAAGGTGCTAATAAAAGATTTTTAAAAATTAACCTGCCCCAGGAATGTACAGAACAGATAGCTCTATAATTAAACCCAAAAGGAGACAAATAGAATAAGAAGAGTTACTTCTGCCTGAGGAAACTAGGTTTTTTTTTTTTACAGCCCCTTACAAAATAGGGTGAGAGAAGTGAAGGTGTACCAGGTGTTCTTGTACATCAAAAGTTTTTTTTCATTGTTATAGACTGCTACACTTCTAAAAGTATGATGTTTAAACCAACAAGCTTGATTTATAAAGCTAGCAGTCTATGGCAAACTGATGAGAACAAGGAGATGCCTTAGGATGTAACGGTACATACTTCAGGGATTTAGTCTCTGAAAATGTAATCTAGAACTAAAACTTAAAAATTCAGGTAGAGTCTGTGAGACACGCTGCTAGCCAAACTAATCTGACTGATATTTTCTCCTATCCCTCAAAATCTGCTCTACTGAATAGCAGTCAATAGCTAATAGATCCTCAAAAATGTTCACTCAGAAAAGAAGCTCTGCCTTTAAAGTTTATTATACCTGCTTTCAAAAATTTCTTGAATAGTGCTGGGTATGATATCCAAGCCTGTAATCCCAGCACTCAGGAGGCTGAGGCAAGAGTAACATCATGAGTTCTAGGCCAGCCTGGGCTACAGAGTGAATGAGACCTGTCTTTAAAAAAAGAAAAAGAAACCATTTAAGAAAGGAAAAGGAAAAGGAAAAGGGAAAGGGAAAGGGGAAGGGGAAGGGGAAGGGGAAGGGAAGGGAAGGGAAGG